>BPLQ01003031.1:103657-129147 GCA_021605075.1 Caerostris darwini
TTTATTTGTAAGAATATTCTTGTTATTAAAGTATTTATTTGTAAGAAAATTCTTGCTATTATAAGAACAATGTTGTTGTTAATACAGTGTTTGTCTAAAAAAATGCTTTAAATTTCTTAGTTTACTTCTCGAATGTAATGTAACCTACAGTTTGAATTTCTGAGACTGGGTAATGTCTAGTATCAGACAATTCAATTCAAATTCAAGTAGACGATATCTAATACATTATAACAGATTGTCAGTAATTTTAACGTGACAACCGCATATTGTTATTATTGTTCATGTTTTTTTCTTACTATATATTTATTAATAAGCCATATATTCAGTTATGTGACGGATGTTCATATATTGTGTTTTATGTCCACATTCACGAATCAGGAAATCCTTTATGACAGTGTACTGCTATTTGATACCAAATCATCTAAATGTACCGGAAATGTCTAGTTGAAACATCCTTTATATTTAATATGAAAAGTATCCAACAATTTTAAAAAAGCATTTTCTATGAAAGTGCACTAGCTGTTCTATTCGAAGTCTAAGCGTATAAAAACTCATGTTAAGTTCTTCTTCGTATAATTTGATTCAAAACTCAGCTATAATTATAATAACATAACATGTTTGACTTGAATACATAATAGTATTAGTTGAAAAAAATACGTATTAGTGGCAATTGTATTTTGGGGAATATTACACCACTCATCAAGCAATGCCCTCCAAAGTTCCGGTTGACAGGTGGGAGGGGGTTGAAGGGCTGCAATTCGTCGGCCAAGCAAATCCCACACATGCTCTTTTGGATTCAAGTCCGGTGAGTATGCTGGCCAATCCATACGGGTGATATCCACCAATTGAAGGCATTCGTCTGCAATCTTTGCACGGTGAGGACTGGCGTTGTCTTCCATAAACCGAAATTCAGCACACATGGCGCCCCGAAACAAACGTACATGTTGTTCCAGAATGACATCCCAATAGATGTGGCCTGTCATCGTTACACTCTGAACATGCAGGTCAGTTCTGGAACCAAGGATAATTCCTCTCCAAACGAGCCATCCTGCACCACCGTAACGGTGTCGTTCAATGGTGTTCTCTTGGTCGTAACGGGTACCTGGCGCTCTCCATATGAAAGTCCGGCGAGAATCAAACTGCAAAATAAACCTGGACTCGTCGGAAAACATCACACCAGACAACTGTTGCGGTGTCCTCAATGCATGCTCTCTACTCCAGGTTAATCGCAGGCGACAGTGAGTTGCGGTAAGTGGAACACATCTGACAGGCCTACGAGCATATAGACCAATGTGCCCTAAGCGTCTGTACACGGTCTGCCTTGAAACTGTCGTACCGGTAGCTGAAGAGAGCTGACGAGACAGGTCTGCTGCTGTGCTCCGTCTGTTTCTTTTGGCAGTAACTGCTAAATACCGGTCCTCATTCGGCGTTGTAACTCGGGGGCGACCTGTGCTGTAACATCTACTCACATTACCATCATCTTGGAATCGTTGCCAAAGCCTGGAGATGACACTCTGGGCGATTCCAAGTTCCTCGGATACTTCCAGCTGATTACGTCCACATTCTAGTCGTCCGATAATTCTACCATGTAAAAAATCATCCAAATGCTTCCTTTGTGCCATAACTATGCGGTTATTGCACTGAAAGGCTTTTAAAGCGCTTGTGAACAATTTTATTTCTTTGCCACCATTCCTTATATACCCCTGTCTTACACTCTCGTCATTGTGACGTACTATCCGCGCCATCTGGTGGTTTCCTATAATTTGCATATTCTTCTACAAGATGTGTGTGATAATTCTACAGGTGAAATAATTATTTTTGAGTTCAATTTCTGTGTGATTCTGAATTATCCTTAATTTATGGACATGAGTTTATATTTCTGAATAAAGAAATAAATAATCAGAAAAAAATATAGCTCTGAAACACAGAATTAAGAAATTATAATAAATTAATATTTCTTTCATTGCGAAATTCACACTGATATTTCACAGTCTTTTTCCATAAGGGAAAAAACATATCTTTCAAATAATGAAATTAATACAACAACAAAAAAAATTTCGCGATGTTTTATGCTTCCAGAAAAATATTCATAAAATAACACGTTTTAAGTCTAGAAGAAAAAAGTAATTTATTAAGCTGGGGTCCATGAAATGATTTAAGTTGACCAAAAAATGCAAAAAAAAAGCATTAATTTACACAAAGAAATTAATTTTTTCTCTTTGTTTAATTACTAGTTGTTTCCAGTTTTTACATTTCTGCATAAATAGAGATAGTCATAAAAAATCTCATTATTTCTTATGAGAAACTTTAAAACATAAAAAAAAATATTAAAAAAAAATAAAAACAGAAATTACATTTCATGCACTTTTACTTCTGAAAATAAGAGTTAAAATGTTTGTGGGTGTTTTAGAATCTGCATATTCTCGTGTTGAGTTTATTAGGTATTTGTTTACCACGATATTTTTAATATATATATTTTTTAAGTTTCATTTTTTTTACGGAGAGTTAAATTATGCTGGAAACCAAAACCCAAGTTGTATTTTTTCTAATACAGTAAAATTTCAATTTCAACCGTTAATGGTTGGAATATTGAAAACTTATTAAATAATATCGTTTTTGGGTGAAGTTAGTATTCGGTAATTAATTATTTTTTATTCTAGCAGTAATTTTTTAACTATGTGAAAAAAACTTCTTACAAGTATTACACCGCGAAGTTAAATTTACAATATATCATTCATAATTATACAAATTATCTTAATTTTTATGCATATTTTAAATTAAATAAAACTCTTTATATGATAGAAAATGAACGGAAAATATTATTTGGAATATTAAAACAAATATCTAAATATTACTTAAATTTAAAAACAAAATGAAAAATTTTAATTATTTAATTTGCGTTTTGATGAAAAATACATCTTTTGCGGGGAAGGTAAATCTATTTCAACGACATAAATATCATTAATAATTAATTTTACCAAGAAATTAAAAAAATACAGTTTTAAAGCTACATGTATCTCGAAAAAAATATTCTTTTTGTGAGATTTTCTTTGTTTAGAGCAAAAACTGGAAACAAGTTTTACGAGAAGAAAAAAAAAAGTTTTACTATTTTCTTATGATTTGTTAGAAATTTATTTTTGTTCCTGAGGTATTTAGTTTCTAATCTATTTTAGCTTTTAAGATTTAATTGTAAATATATAACAAAATAAGTTATTTTATTTTGTCCCAAAATTAATATATAAAATCAATAAACACAAATATATTTAATTTGGATAATTTTAATTAAAATAATAAACACAAATGATAATTTTTGATCTCAAATCAGAAAATTTCATACTTTTGTAGTTATGATAAATACTGTCTATTCTCTCAAAGATGAATGAATCATATAAATTACCTATTCTACAAAAGTACATGAATTAGAAGTACTCATTTAAATTTCTGAACTGGATAGGTGTTAGGATGTATAATAATATTTAATATTTGTAATCTGTTATAGGAATACTTAAAATTATGACAAATAATGGATAAAGTATTGTACCAAAATAATAATAATTATCAAAATCAATTCAAGAAACTATGAAATTGCAATCTAACCCATAGAAAAATCGAAACGGAAAACAATTGCTTTGCTGATAGAAATTATACCATCAAAATAACTACTAATTTTTTTTTCTTGGATGATTTTTTTCGATAAGCACATAAACTCAATTAATCTTTGTTACAGATTTTCTGATGCTCACATTATAACACAACTACGAAATACGCCATATGTGCTCGCATATTTATCTTTTGTCCTACATGATTATTTTCATTTTGCCTTCGATGGACTTACTTAGTGTATGAATTGATTTATATGTACTAGTACAAATATCCCTCCTTATCCCCAAAAAGGGGGAACAAATTGTCCGAGTCGTGGACGGACATTTTATCGGGGAAAAAAAAGGGAACTGCGATCAGATCTGGGCACTGTTTCATATTCCTTCGTAAATAATAGCCGATGATGATCATTGATTGGATCCTTGGATCCCATCCAAAATTGTGTTCGAGAGAGAAGTTAAACTCAATGCAGCACCAATCTAATTACCGAGAGTCTCAACAATGAGTTTCTGAAGCAAGAGTGGCTTGTTGGGGGAAGGATCGAAAAATGTGTTGCGATGGAAAAGTGTTAAAGAAAAGAGTATGGAGATATTTTTTTTTCACTTTTCTTCTTTCCTGGTGAAGTGATTTGTAACGAAGTGCATTTTTAAAAGTTTCGAAAATTTATATTTCGTTTATCTTGAGAAAAATGGCTGATTCTTAACAGATCGGGTTGTTAATTACGAGAAAGAAATAAAAGCGCGGTGGCAATATGTAATCTTCTGACCTGCCATGTTTAGAATCGTGAGCACAGTAAAACACTTATTTTATTCATTGAATTTTGTGAAGTAAATAAATAAAACTAATTTTATATTTAATTGGTCCTTTCTTTTAAAGATATTCACACATTTTGGCCGTGCGGCAATTTTTTCTCTGCTATATATAATTTGTTGTTTATTATTTATGTTGAGCAAATTGTTATTTTAATATAAACATTAAAATTTTCATCTTAGGCAGTAGAATAGTATTATTGAATTTCATGTTTGATATGAAACTCCAATTATTTAAAAAAATTATATTTGAAAAAAAATATGTATTAGTTCTAAATATATTTCTGACTAAATAAATAAATATTTATTGTAAAAATGATAGCTCTGAAAACGCAAAATTAAGAAATTATAATAAATTAATACTTCTTTCATTGCGAAATTTACACTGATATTTCACTGGTTTTTTTTTTTTTGAAAAACATATCTTTTTAATAATGAAATTTATACAACAAAAGAAAAATTCTCGCAATTTTTTATGCTTCGAGAAAAATATTCATAAAATAGCACGTTTTAAGTCAAGAGAAAGTAATTTATTAAGTTAAGGTTCATAAATAAAATGATTTAAATTGACCAAAAAATGCAAGAAAAAAAACCCATTAATTTACACAAAGAAGAAATTATTTTTTTCACTTTGTTTAGTTACTAGTTATTACCAGTTTTTCCGTACATTTCTGCATAAAAATAGAAAGTCATAAAAAAAATCTCATTATCCTCTTATGAGAAACATTAAAACATAAAACATATAAATAAACAAATAAAAACAGAAATTACATTTCATGCACTTTTACTTCTGAAAATAAGAATTAAAATATTTGTAGGTGATTTAGAATCTGCATATTCTTTTAGTGAATTTATTAGACAGTTGGTTACCACGATATTTTTAATAGTTGTTTTAAAAAAAGTTTCATTTTTTAAGGACAGTTAAATTATGCTAAAAATCAAAGCCAAAAATGTATTTTTTTTCTCATATAGTAAAATTTAAATTCAATCTTTAACGGTTGGAATATTAAAAACTCATTTTTAAAACATCGTTCATAAATTTCTGTTGATTATTTGTAATTATTTTTTTTTATTTCAACACACCTTTTTCAATTATGTAAAAAAAAAAAAAAAACTCGTACAAGTATTACAGAACGTATTTACGAAGAAATCGTGTAGTATTGATTAATTAAACCTAATTAAAATAATGAAATATATATGACATTATATTCCTGCGTTTTGCCACTAAATTAAACTTATAAATCATTCATAATGACACAAATTATCCTATTTTAAATTTATGCATATTTAAGTTATATAAAACCCATTCTATGATAGAAAATAAAAGAAAATATTATTCTGCATATCAAAACAAATATCATTTAAAGTTAAAAGAGAAATGTAAAAATTTTAATGAATTATTTAATTTGCATTTTGATAAAAAATATACATTTCAAATGCTATTTCTGTGGGGAAAATAAATAAATTTCAGTGACAAAAATATCACTAATTATTAATTTTACCAAGAAAGGAAAAAAATACAGTTTTAAAGCTACATGTATCGCGAAAAAATATTCTTTTTGTGCTATTTTCTGTTTAGACCAAAATGTATCAAGAAAGTGTATCCAGAAAGCAAGATTTCTTGGGACTTATTTTTGAATTTAGACCCGAGAGGAAAAAACAAGTTTTACTATTTTTTCATGATTTCTTATAAATCTATTTTTGGTCCTGATGTATTTAGGACCAAAAATACCTGTTTCGAGCCTGTTTTAGCTTTTAAAATTTAAATGTAATATTATAACAAAATAAGTTTATTTTATCTGAATATTTATAAATATAATCAATAAACGCAAAGGTTAAATTTATTGATCTCAAATCAGAAAACCTCATATTTTTGTAATTATGATAAATTCTGTATATTCTCTCAATGATGGAAGAATTGCATGAATTACAAATTATACACATGAATTAGAAATATTCATTTAATTTTAAATAATTGATTTGGTGTCAGAATTTATAATAATATTTAATATTTGTAACTTTTATAAAAATACTTAAACCGAGACAAATGATGGTATATCATTATACCACCAAAAAAATCATTATAGCAATAAAAAAAATAATAAAATTCAATTCAACAAACTTCATCAAATTACAATCTAACTTCACCCTTAGAAAAAAAAACCCAAAACGGAAAACAATTGCTTTGATGATTGAAATTATATCATCAAAATAAAGTACTAACTTTTTTTTTTCTGAATGATTTTTTTCAACGAGCACATAAACTCAATTAATCTGTGTTATTGATTTTCTGATGATCACATCATAACATGGATACGAAATACGTCTTATGTGCTCGCATATTTATCTTTTATCCCACATGTTTATTTTCATTTTGCCTTCGATGGACTTACTTAGTGCATGAATTGATTTATTTATACTAGTACAATTGCCGGCCCCCCCCCGATAAAAAGGGGGGAAAATTGTCCAGGGCCGGGCGGGAGATTTTATTGGGAAAAAAAAACGGGAACTGCGATCAGATCTGGGCACTGTTTCATATTTCTTCGTAAATAATAGCCGATGATGATCATTGATTGGATCTTTGGATCCGATCCAAAGTTGTGTCCGAGAGAGAAGCTAAACTCAATGCAGCAGCAATCTAATTACCAAGAGTCCCAACAATGAGTTTCTGAAGCAAGATTGGCTGCTGGGGGAATGATGGAAAAATTTGTTGCGAAGGAAAAGCGTTAAAGGAACTAGGATGGAGAAGTAGGACTTTTCTTCTTTCCTCTTTGAAGTGATTTGTAACGAAGTGCATTTTTAAAAGTTCAGAAAATTTATCTTTCGTTTATCTTGAGAAAAACGGCCGATTCTTAACAGATCGGGATGTTAATTAACGAGGAAGAAAGAAAAGTGTGGTGGTAATATTTATATTATTTTCCTGGCTTGCCTATGTTTAGAATAATGAGCTCAGCAAAACTCCTATGTTATTCACTGACTTTTGTGAAGAAAATATACAAAGCTAATTTAATAAAATTATTTTTTTTTTTTTTTTTTTTTTTTTTTTTTTTTTTTTTTTTTTTTGCTTTCTGTTAAAGATGTTCACTCATTTAAGCCATTGTGATGATTTTTCTGAGCTATATATTTTTTATTGTTTATTATTTTTGTTGAGAAAAGGATTTTTTTTATATATCCATTCAATGGTTTATTTTTACATTTAGTTCATTATTATATTCTCATAACGAAACTTTTAATTTTGCTTAATTTTCATATTTTTTTTTAATAGCCTTCGCTTTTTAAAAAAATTATAGCATGATTACTCAAGCTACAAACCGGATTACATGCAAGATATCTTTTTTATGAATATTTTCGTTGCAGTTTAAAGAGGCTGGGTTGAACTAACAGAAAATAATGAGTTAGAAAATTACAAAGAATCAATTGAAACTAATAATATAATAAAGTTTTGAACCCCCAACATGGATGATTTAAATATTAATAGGTTATAAACTCTTCAAAAAAGAAACATTTCAAAAGCGGCTATCATTTTTTAGAGTTCTGTTAAATATTTTATTTTTCTATTTCGCTTAAAACATTTTTATAGGTTTAAGAATTTCATTCAACAATTTTAGGAGATCCATGACAAAAGCATCTTCGCTATTAATTAACTTGAATAAAGAAGAAAAAAATTAAATATTTTATGATTTTCATTCTCGTTTCTAAAAAGAAAATAATTGTAACAAAAAAGGTTCCAAATCATTTTTGAAACCATCTGAAGGATGGCCAAAAGTTAAAATTGCAAATTCCTTGCAGCAACTTACCCCAAAACGAATCAAAATAGCATATAAGTTCTAGACTGAAATTATTTTCTAGATGGGGTTGAGTGTAGAACTTTGAAGCAAATGTTCTTCATTTTACATATTCTTGTAGGATGGCAGATTATAGGAAAGAGGAATTGATATATATGCGTAGGATTTAAGAGCAATAATAAATATGACCATGCCACACAACACTTGTGAGTACTACAATTTCATATGAGGCATATTACCAACCGTTACCACTGTGAAACGCCGTTACCACTTATACCAGCAGTTCTCTTCAGAGAACCGCCAAATGCCTTAAATTACAGTTTGGGCTTCGAAAATGGTTATACTGTTGCTGTATGTTTCGTTGTACAATTTCATTTAAAATAAAAGTCGATCTAATTCACCATAACAGGTTGTCATTAATTTAGCATGAAAACGACATACTGTTGTTACTATTCATCATGTTCCTTTTCTTACCGTTTATTTATTAAAAACCATATATCCAGTTTTGTGAAAACATTTCATATCTTATGTTTTCTTTGTGCATTCTCAAATTAGGACTTCTTTAATGACCTTGCTGTGCTATGTGATACCTAATCATCAAAATGTACCTGAAACCTTTAGTTGAAATATCTTTTATATTTAATATAAAAAACATTCAATAATTTTAAAAATATTTTCTATGAAAGCACACTATCTGTTCTCTTCAAACAATCTACGCGTATAAAAACACATATTAAGTTCTTCTTCGTTTAATTTGATTTAAAACTTGTCTTTAATAATATACATAAGAGAAAAGTAGTATTTATTATCATGTTTGACTTAAAATATCAATTATTAAAAAAAAATTAGATTTGAAAAAAATACGTATTAGTTGCAATTGTATTTTCAACTAAATAAATAAATATTTGGTAAAAAAAATTATAGCAGTGAAACACAGAATTAAGCCATTATAATGAATTAATAGTTCTTGTTTTGTGAAATGTACATCGATATTTCACTGTTTTTCCCCACAAGGCAAAAAACATATCTTTGAAATAAGAATTTTTTCCAACAAAAGAAAATTTGAGCAATGTTTCATGCTTCTAGAAAAATATTCATAAAATAGCACGTTTTAAGTCTAAAAGAAAAAGTAGTTTATTAAACTAGTGTTCATGAAATGATTTAAATTGACCAAAAAATGCAAGAAAGAAAAAGAATAAATTTACACAAAGAAGAAATTAATTTTTTCACTTTGTTTAATTGCTGGTTGTTTCCAGTTTTTCCGTACATTTCTGCATAAAAAGAGATTGTCATAAAAAAATCTCATTATCCTCCTATACGAAACATTAAAACATAAACAAAATATAAATAAACAAATAAAAACAGAAATTACATTTCATGCACTTTTATTTCTGAAAATTAGAGTTAAAATGTTTGTGGGCATGAATCTGCATATTTTAGAATCTGCTAGAATTTTAGAATCTGCATATTTTTTCGGTGAGTTTATTATATAATAAACTCATATCACGGTATTTATTGGTTATCACGATATTTTTAACCGTTTTTTTTTTTAAAAAAAAGTTAACCAAAGTCTAAAAAGGATTTTTTTTTTATTTAGTAAAATTTAAATTCCAATATTTAATGCTTGGAGTATTAAAAATATAAATAAAATCGTTCATCAATTTTTGTTGAAATTAGTATTCTGTAATTAATTTTTTTATTCCAACAGTAGTTTTTTAATTATGTGAAAAAGACTTCTTACAAGTATTACAAAAAGTATTTACGAAGAAATTGCAAATTGTTGATTTATTAACACTAATCAAAATTATGAAATGTGTATGACATCATATTAATCATATATGCCACTAAATTGAACTTACAATAAATCATTCATAATTATACAGATTATTCTATTTTAATTTTTATAAATATTTTAAGTTAAAAAAAAACATTTTATGATAAAAATGAAAGGAAAATATTATTTTGAATATTAAAACACGTCTCCAAAATGTTACTTAAATTTAAAAGCGAAATGTAAAAATTTTAATTAATGAATTATTAAATTAGTATTTTGACAAAAAATATATTTTTCAGATATTTTCCTGCGGGGAAAAATGAATTTCAATGACAGAAATATCATTATTTATTTATTTATTTTACCAAGAATGGAAAAAAATACAGTTTTAAAGCTACATGTATCAAGAAAACAATGTTCTTGTAACTTAATTTTGAATTTAGACCCGAGAAACAAAATCAAGTTTTACTATTGTCGTATGATTTGTTATAAATGTATTTTCGTTCCTGATGTATTTACTTTCTAGCCGATTTCAGTTTTTAAGATTTAATCGTATCAATATAATAAAATAATTTATTTTACCTTAAAATTTATAAATAAAATCAATAAACTAATATACATTTATTGATCTCAAATCAGAAAACCTCATATTTTTTTCGTAATTATAATATATACTGCCTATCCTCTAAATGATGGCGATGTTTGCTAGTGGTTCGGAATTCCTTTAAACAAAAGCCTACACTGTAATTAAATTAAGTGTGCAAAACAAGACCATAGAACGAGAAACCAAACAAACCTCAATGATGGAGAATTATTTGAATTACTTATTCTACGAAAAACACATACATTAGAAATCCTCATTTAATTTCATAAAACCGGATTAGTGTTAGGTTTTACAATAATAACAATATTTAGTATTTTTCAATTTGTTATAATAATAGTTAAACTATGACAAAAAATGGTAAAAGTATTACACAAAAAAAAATAAATAAATAAATAAAAAATAAGCGTAAAAGAATCAAATCAAGAAACTATCAAATTGCAATCTAACGTCACCCTTAGAAATATCAAAACGGAAAACAATTGCTTTGCTGATTAAAATTATATCATCAAAATAACTACTAACATTCTTTTCGTCAAATGATTTTTTCCAACTCAATTAATCTCTGTTATAGATTTTCTGATGATCACATCAGAAACATGGTTACGAAATGCGCCGTATGTCCTCGCATATTTATCTTTTATCCTAAATGACTATTTTCATTTTGGCTTCGATGGACTTACTTAGCGCATGAATTGATTTGTATGTACTAGTACAAATGTCCCCCCCCCCCTAACAGAGGGGAAAAAATTGTCCGAGTCCTGGACGGAGATTTTATCGCAAAAAAAAGGGGGAACTGCGATCAGATCTGGGCACTGTTTCATATTCCTTCGTAAATAATAGCCGATGATGATCATTGATTGGATCCTTGGATCCGATCCAAAGTTGTGTTCGAGAGAGAAGTTAAACTCCATGCAGCAGCAATCTAATTACTAAAAGTCCCAACAATGAGTTTCTGAAGCAAGAATGGCTGCTGGGGGAATGATGGAAAAAGGTGTTGCAAAGGAAGAGCGTTAAAGGAAATAGGATGGAGATTTTTTTTTTTTACTTTTCTTCTTTCCCGGTGAAATGATTTGTAACGAAGTGCATTTTTAAAAGTTTCGAAAATTTATCTTTCGTTTATCTTGAGAAAAATGGCCGATTCTTAACAAATCGGGTTGTTAATTAACGTGAAAGAAAGAAAAGTGCGGTAGCAATGTATTATTTCCTGGCCTGCCATGTTTAGAATCGTAGGCACAGTAAAATTTTTATCTTATGTATTAAATATTGCGAAGTAAATAAATAAAGCTAATTTGATGTTTAAATTTCCCCTTTGTTTTCCAGATATTCATAAAGTTAGGTCATTTCAACGATTTTTTCTGTGCTATATATTTTTTATTGTTTAAAATTTTATTTTTTGTTTAAAATTAGATTGTTCTTTAAATATAGTCATTAAAATATTTATTTTAAGACAAATTTCGTTTTGATATTAAAGAAATTTATCATTGCTGTAAAGACCCAAATCGTATACCTTATATGGTGTAGGCATTGAATATTTCAATTGACAAAACTCATTTAAGTTTTTATTTTAAATATCTTCACTGTATTTATAAAATAAAACAAAAAAATAACTATGCATTAGCTAGATTGTTTAGGGCTATGTAATCTTGTAAAACAATCATTTCACATGTTTAGTGATTCACGAATTAAATGATGTTTTGCAATGGGAATATATTAACTGTTATTAGAAACATCAACAAAATTTGCACTTATAGAAAATTTTTAGGCTACCTTTGATCTTAAATTCCATTTGTATAGAAATTCTTAACTACTCTACTAAATATTAATAGAAATCTAAAAGCTATTAGAAGAATAATTAATAGAACTCTTAGACATGTAACTATTATTGGAATACAACTTAGCGTTTGTTTTAAACGGAATAAATAAGTCTCCTATCAAACACCTCTTTTATTGCATTGTTTGTGTTTCTACGAATATTCTCACACATTCAAACGTTTCCGAATTAAAATTCTACATACTCTACTAGAAGTGAAGTAATGTATCATTAAATATTCACCTATTCGTTCTGTTCATGATAAATATATAAATCTCACATTTTCTAACAATATATACGATTCAATTTCACAAATGGCTGAACGCAAATAATGAGAATTAAAAAAACATTGTTATTTTCCGTATATCTATTTATTATTTTTAAGTCATCCCTGTCTTCGTCGCTGAGATTGCGTGTCCAGCCTAACAAGTTCCAGATGCGCATCATAAGCCCAGCTGCATTAGCTACAAAATTACCATTTTACCTCCTTTATTATCTTGAATTACCTCTTATCCAAGTGTCCGGCAATTTTAGGCTACTGATGAGTTTTGCTACCTGATAAGATCTAAACTTAAGTAAAATAAAAACCTGTGAAATCGTATAATGCAAGACTCATGCAATGCTTCTTGTATGTTTATTTGTAATACATTATGTTAGTGTACTGTCAATTAAAATTATGTATCTACTTTTATCGCTGTGAAGAAATTATTTATCATAGAATCTGTTGTGAAATTCATATGTAACATTATATCGTGCATTTTATGCTATTTTGATTTTTATAACATAGGAGATATTCAATTCAAGCAATGAAACTGTGAGATTCCTTAGTATATTAAAGGATATAACAAATTTTTTTGCTTAAATTAACTGTCATATCTTTTCCTTCTAATAAGAGATCCATGTAACAAATCAAGTTAAAAATAACTGCCTTAGACACAATCATTCAATAGCCGTTAATAAACATACATCCAAAAGAAGTGTTTGATTCCATCAGAAATCAGCACTCGTGATGTCTCCTGACTGTGAAAAATAGACGCTTAATGTTCAATTCAAGCAATGACTGAATGAATGAGATTCCTTCGTTTAATAACGAGTAACTTTTCCTCAAAAAAAAAAAAAAAAAAGTTTTTTTTTGCTTTCAGAGAGAAAATTTCTCTTCGACGAAATGGTGGAATATCATCGAAATTACGTTGAGCTATTCGCGCACGCTGCGAATACGATTAGATGAATCCTGTGATATATACCACCGTCCGTGGAAGAAGATTAAAGAAAAAAAAATTGATTTCTGCCTTCGGGAAGATTTCTGCGACTGACAGATGAGGGCCATCCGTCTTATACCATCCCTTTCTTTTTTTTTCTTTCCCACCATTCTTTTCTGTCTACCCTTTCACTCCGTGACCTTACATTCGTATGCTTTCTTGCTTAGAAAAGATTGTATGTAACACGTGCATTCTGATGTAGGAGTTATGTTCCTTTCTTTTTGTCTCGTAATTCAAAGCGGCTGTGTTGTAAGCAATAAACATCGTGATTCATGAGAGTTGACGTCTTGTTTTAAATAACGCGCTTATTGAAATTTTGATGCTCAAGATAAAAAGGAATTCTTTCAGTATTTTTTATAAAGATAATTTTTAAAATTCAAAAATTAAAAGTAAAAAAAAAAAAAAATATATCAATCTTCAAACCTGGAACCAAGTACTTATTTCTTAATTATATTTCAAGAAAAATGTCATTATATATTTGGATTTGACAATCTACCTTCATTATCTACAGTTGTATAAGATTATAAATACATAGCGCTTATAAGAAAACAATGTCTTATTTATGCATGATTACTTTCACATTGTACGAAAATCTGAAATTGGTTTTTAGCACTTTGAAGGTATGAGTCTTGCTTTTTTTTCAGTGACAACAACTAAGTACACTACAATTATAGTAATATTTCAATACTTTTTCATGCAGAAAATATCATACGTTTAAAAAAAAAATTATATATTATGTTGGGTATATTATGCGTCCAATTAAATTACTTATTTATAAATAAGTCAATGGAGAATTTCGTAGTTTTTTTTCCCGATATTATTAACTGGAGTAATAAATATATTAAAATAAAATAATGGTGAACTACTTTTATATAAAATGACATTCAACTATTAAATGCATATAAAATTTAAAAATGTTATCAAAAAGTTGTCCACTGTCAAATAATCTTTCAGATGTGTCCAGCAATTCGGAAACATATGCGAAAAACTTTGATAAATCTCGCCAAGTCATTTTACTGCCAAACCTTCATATACATCAACGCAATATGTGTTTAAGATTTAGAATTATCTACAGATACTCATTAGTAAAAATAAAATTCGAAGAACTCAAACTCTCGTAATTCAAGCTGTTATCACTCAGTGATATGCGATTAAATTAAATATTGCAAATATTAAATTTAATCACGTAATTATTAAATATATTGCAAAATTAATTATTAAATATATTGCAAAATTCATTCTGTATTAAAGTCACTTAAAATGATTTGAATGAAGCATTACAAAATATATATTAAACAATCAAAACTCAGACATAATAAACGCATGCTAATTATTCATTAATATATTGAATAGATACTTCAATATTTACATTAAAAATAATCATAGTCTTTTGTTAATTATTTATAACTACTAATTTGAATTTTGTTGAAAACAAAGTCATAATCAATTCTTCTTTTCATTATAATGTAAAATTATAATTATTTATTGATGTTAGAGGTGAGGAAAATAAACAAGCAATTACATTGATGTAACTGCTACTTGATAAAATATTTCTTTATTTCTTATATAATTAATAAAATTTAAAGAAACTATTATACACGTAATGTAATTGATATAATGTCATGTAATGTAATTATTGTTTAATTGTAATTGACTAATTAAATCAAACAAGAACTAGTTCCTTTTATATTTTGTTGTTGTTGTTTCTAATGTAGCTGGCAATACACAAGTTAGTCTTTATGCCATAAGCAAAGGCTGCACCTCTGTTATTCATTTAGCACTACCCATGGGTCACGTGCAGCTTTGAAGACATGCTACGGACGTGAGTAACACTACCCCCACAAGGTTCTACGATGTTATTATACCGGGACCTAATGTTTAAATTGGATTCCGAACCCCTACAAACATCCAAACATGGCGTCGCTGGGATTCGAACTAGAAAAACTCTTGTATTACCGAGCGCTAGCCACTCGGCCATCAGGCTCCCCACAATAATAATTTTTGTGTAGATATTTTTAAAAACAAAATAGTCTATGTTATATTAAAAAAAGAAATATTTTATCACCAAATACAAACTAGAACAAATTTAGAAACTTTTTTTTTAATAAATAAATGCAGACATAAATAATAAATTATTTACACAGCATTCATTTGCAATCATCTGAATGTTTTTTTGTTCATTGTTTAAAAACTCTTTTGCATAAGACTCATAAATTATATAATTGCAGTAAAATTAAAATACGAGTACTTCCTGTTAGAGATGACCTTGTTTGTAATTCGCTACGCGTGTGCTGAACAGACCTTACCCGAGAGTTGGTTAGAGATGACGCTGCCACTTATTTGTCATTTTAATGTACTGGCAGACGAAGATAGGCTATACTAACTTCTATAAAGCGTAGAAATGTGTAAATAATAATATAATACAATAATAGAGAGTTTTTGATTAACGTCTTTTTGTCGTCCGATATTTTTCTTCGTATCGCGCATGCTCATAGGAAACATTGTACCTATTGCACATGCATATCTGTAATACTGTATTTGTACAATTAATATTAATAAATAAAATGAATCCTAAAATAAGAGGATTTTGAGTCTGAGTAAATTTTCAAGGATAATTCTCTGTAAGGATGAAAAAAGTCAATCAAACAATCTGCTAATCGATACACGTTTTTCGACTTTCTTTTTTCAAATCTACTTATTTTGAAGTATTTATTTTCACACACATTGCAAGAGGGTATCAGACATATATTTTCATACCCGCACTCTTAATTAATGGGTTGTATGCTTAAATACAATGACTATTGAATTGAAGCATATATTTCTTCTCAATCTTCTATGGCAGGAATAATAGCAAGAGGACTACCTTTCTAACCTAATTTACGTATAATGACTTCCTAAATATTTAAAAATTAAGTTTGAAAATAAAATTGCAAAGGGATTATTTAACTAATATGTATCTGCAAATATTTCTGTATGAAGGAAGGAAGCAGAAAAGTACAAAAATGAATGACTTTCACTTCTGAAATGAAAAATTATATTGTTATATTTTTTAAGAGAAGACATAAGTCCCATGATAGATTAAATATTCATACAAATTCATTGCCTGAATTCCATACATAAATATGTTAAGAACGTTCTTAATTCTTCATATTTTGAAGTAAATATAATATTTCATTTTACAGGAAAAATAAACAAATTATTCCATCATGTGAAAATATTAAGTTTGAGCGATAAAGTCAAGACAATCTTTAAAATACACCTGATAATTGGGAGACCAAGCTCTCTTGTCTCACTTGAAACCAATACTTTAGAACAGCACAACAGTGGACAAAGCATAATTTTAAAATAAACTGTCGCCTCTGAAATATAAAATAAGTTGTCTTTCCTCTGTCAGTTTAACGAATGATAGCGAATGTAAATTAATGGAACAGGAGGGATTGATCTTTTTTCTTTATATTAAAATTAGAAAAACATTGTCTCAAGTAATTCTTACTTATAATACAAAATTGTAACATATTAGAAAATATAATTTCTAAATATATAATAATAAAAATACTTAAATAAGATATTTTGCACAATTTAATTCATACATATGTGATATTTTGTTTAAGAAATAATGACAATAAATCTACTAAATAGTAAATACTACAAATGATTACATTTTACTTATTACCAAATATGAATAATTGATATAAATATTCCTACTTTCTCGGTTTAATAATGAATCAAAAGAGTATATTTGGAAAAAGATCAAATTAAAAAAGAATGATACTGCTGATCATTTAAAATGAGCCATGAAGAAAGACGATATAAAAGCCACATTTATAAGACAAATCACATGAAATATAAAGGTGAAATGATTGAAAAGAGAACCATCTTTCAATTAGTCATCACGACTGTCAATAACTGCTGCTACATTCTTCAGATTGAATGAAAGAGACTTTGGATGTGCTCTTGCATCAAGTATGCCAGTCCATTCTGGTTCCACACGATGCCAAAATTGGAACCGCCGTTGCACATTTCTAAAAGGCAGAAGAGGATGGAGTATGATGGGCAAGTCGATTTCCCATCACTCATCAGATGTATTTAATGGGCGACAGATAGGGACAATAGACAAGTCAATTCGAGAAGACAAGCTGACCTGTTAACAATTATCGAACATTGCATTCAACTTGCTGTCTCTAATCATTAAAATATTACAGAAGGCAGGCATTAAAACTATGTAAGAAGACAGGCTCTCAAGCCTCAGGTGATAAAGAGCTTATTATTCAGTTTACCAAAAATGCATATTAGAGGAATGTAGGTTTAGGTTTTTTTGGTTGGACAGGGACCTACAGTTTAAAGTAGATTCCGAACCACAAACAAACATTCATGAAACCGCCAGAACTTGAAGTCTATGGTACCAAAGTGCTAGCAAATTGACCATCAGGTTGCAGGGAATGTATGAGTAGAATCATATCACCAAACCCCATAATGCCCGGGAAGGACTAGTATGGCGAGTATTTGAATAGTTAAGCTACCACTACCCACAGGGATGCAAATCTCCGGTATAACCATCACTGTGCTGTAGGCAAAATCACAATTAGCCAAGACAATTTCCGGTCATTTTTTTTTATACATGACCACCGTTCATGGTACCATTATAGACTTAAACGTCTGTGGTCTGGAGTCAAATATAATCATACCAGTGGACGCCTTGCTGAAATTTTTCTGTACTGCAAACCATCGAATGGTAACTGCTGACATATTTATGTGCAATAATTCCTATTTCCTGCTGTGTGTTACATAATATTGCAGTGCGATTCATGAGTCTCAAGTACACAAGTACACAATACACATTCATTTGGGGTGGGGATGCTAGGTTGGTGTAATCTTTCCCGTCCCTCCTACATCCATCGAGTGCAAATCTGCATACCTGTGGTTTGATTTTGTTTGATATGGAACACCAATATCATGGAAGGACAATCAGCAGCAATACCATAAGTCACATTCTTCCTCTGTCATGCTGAACAAACTGCTCGATTTATCCCAGTTATCCCAGTTCCTCACGCAACAAAACCTCACAACACATGATGAAATAAGTAAGCTTATTGGATGAGTGATAAAAGATCACTTGAACTGAATATTGCTTTTATTTTTTTTGTTTCTCATTTTTTTGCATGCAAATTTTGAAACAGTGAGAACGAGCTGCAACATCGCAACTGTAGAATTTACAAGAACTATGTCAATTTTTGTGTAATCATGTTTTAATACACAATGACAACCTTTGTACTTGTAATTCTAAGCAGCAAAGCAAATTCAACATTTTACTCTTAAAAAGATTAATTACATTAATTTCATTGGTTCTTTTTTTAATTTTTTGACAGATGGAACTATAACATCTAAAGTAATTTACATGGAAAATGAATGTATAGTATGAAAAAAAAAAGGTAGAAAATAAATATAAAGCTTATAAACTCTATAATAAGTTTGTACTGTGAATAAAATATATAGAAAAGTAATTATCAGAATTACTAGCTTAATATAATTATCATAATCACATTTCGGCAACTACACATTCACTATCTATTATATAATTATTTATTTTACAAGTACTCTTAAGTTTATGATTGCATTTTAAAATGATTTATTGATTTTAATAATTATTAATTACTAATTCATTTTTTTCAATAAATAGCAATATTTATTCACAACTGTTAGGTTAATTAAACTAAATACTTAAATTTTAGTTTAAAAAAACATTCTTTTACACCATAGAAAAAATTTAAACATGAAATTCGTATTTCGTAATATGTAATTTATATTCCAACAAAAATTATTTCTAAGGATATAAATAATTAAAAATAATTCTTTGACTATGTTTCATAAAATAAATATCGCTGTTGGGAAAAAAAATTTTTTTCTCAGTTGAATTTGGTTTGTTTTCAATTTTAGTAAATATTTAAATATGTCTCATGAAAAAAGCTGTTCAAAAAGAGTAATTAACCAAGCTTTAAAAAAATATTTTACAAGCAAATAAGTCGTTATCCAAGAGTGCTTTTCTTTTATTTGATTGCGGTGCTTATACAAATATCAATTACTTTTCCTGAATTGTTTTGAATAATCATTACTGAAACCTTTTTAAAGAAATTTGTGTAAATTCTAATACAATATTCACAAATGCATTGCCGATTAAAAGTTTGAAGTAAAATATATTTAAATGGGAGCAAAAGAAGCATCTCCTTTCTTAAAATAAATTTATAACATATGTCTGAGAATATGCAGTAATGAATATTTTAATAACGTGTTTTTAAATAATTTGGCAAGTAATTATGTAAACATTTACTATGAAGCAAATTATTATCTATATTATTTTGCAATTGCGCACTCATTATTAGAATTTTTGTATTAAGCTATTTTAAAAAACTTAAAAGAAATATATGGTATTTAAGAAACACATTTATAATAAGTTAAAGTGCCTAATAATAAAATTTAAAGGAAAAATTAACTCTACAGAAATAATGATGTTTAAAATGAGAATGTCTTTATCACATATTTTGAAAAGAACGTACACGACTGAAGTCATAAATGGTCCAAATAAAAAATGCAAATTTTGTATCAATTAACATAATTTGTATAATTAATTTTTATTGCAATTATATTCAGATATTGGATATTTAGCTTCGTTTATGGTTGGACATCTATTTTTCATATATTGATAATGAATTACACCCTTCAAGGCAGACAAACTTAATAAACTTATTGTACCTTAAAATGTTGTTGGGTCTAATCCTCTGTATCCTGCAGTGCGGGGCGCATATCTCATGCGTAGTCTACTCATGGATGGAAGGAAAGGGGCAGCTTCTGTTTTGATAAAGCATCCGTAGGCAGAAGTGTGACTTGGCACTGTCTCCCTTCTTCAGGGATACGTAGCCTTCCGGGAGCACTTTTAGGAAGAACTACCCCGCATTTGCGTATCTCATGGAAGATAAACCGGAAACCTCCTTCCAGGTAGTCTGATTAATGATGCAAGATGTTGAACATTCCAAAAGCCATTTTTTGATTCCTTCAATCAAAAAATGGCTTTCGAAATGCCTTCAGCCATTTAGCCGTTTTTTGATACAGTGCCTACAACAAAGCCGCCATCTCATCCCTAATTCGGCCAGGTGGCACACGTTGCCACTGAACCATGGATAAGGCGTACCTTATAATAATGAGTAATACTACTTTTGTGGATCAATGCTGTTCACTGGAATAGTAAAGGTAGGTCGATTTATTGCCTTCTGTGATTTCAACTGGTTAATTTCGGAATGGCTAGTTTTCTGTGATCTTTTTCTTACATTTTGATTTGGTACAATAGGAAATTTTTTAATTTTTAATTAAGTAGCGCATCTATCAAGTAAAAACATTAAGATATTAATACAGTGCTAGATTTAAAAGTAATCATTATAGAAAACTACCAATAGCGGCAACGAAACATTTGTCCTCCAGCACAGTGGTCATCAAAGTGAGGTGATAGTTACTCACTTACTAAGCTAAAGATGTAGGTTCACGGTCAATTGTGAGCATGTATCACATGAGTGTAAATGTAAAAATGTATGTATGAGTGTAACAATGTAAAATTGGAACATCCTTCAATCGCAGCTCAAGAATTGTTAATTTATATTAGAGAAAGAGCAACACTACAATTCGAAATTAAAAAAATCTCTTCATGATTGACGATTGGCATTGAAAACTGAATATCCCCATTTAGGAAGCAAAAAAAAAAAAAACCGAATGCAAATTCATCAGTTGGTTCTACCTACCTGTATGAAGTAGCTTTTTCTGACAATGACAGTAATAAAACCAGATACAGAAATAAATTAGAATCCGATCTTTGAAATGAATTAAAAGAAGGCTTCAAAACAGATTTGTCCAATATTACTAAACAAATGCAATCACATGGTTCACATTAAATTCTAATTAAAAATATAAATTTGTAATTTAATTTGTTGTTTCTTATTTAACTTGATCGACAGCAACATCTAGATCAAGTGCAGGAACCCGTGTGGTCTCATGGAAGGAGGGAAGGGAGGACGGCTTCTGTTGTGATGGAGCATCTATAAGTAGAAATCTAATTTGGCTCCATGTAGCTAAAGAAAGAGGGCAGAGCCGTCCTGGAGGACTTGTAGGATGAACTTCCCTGTATTTGCCCATCGTATGGTCGAAAAAAAAAATTTCCCACCAGGTAGTCCAACTAACGAATCAAGATGCTGAACATCACAAACGTCATCTAATCTTCCCGTGTTCTACAAAATGCCGCCAGGGGATTGAACCTCAGCCTTAATACTCACCACGCAAGTTGCTACTGAACCAATAGTCGGGCGTAATTTAATTTAAATATATTTTGTTTAAAATAAATAATAATTTGATATGTACTTTGATTATTTTGATTATTTTGTACTTTTGAGAAAATGAATGCGAAAATGAAGTATTTATCTGTAAGAACAATCTTATTATTATTGAGCTATTTATCTATAACAACAATCCTGTTAGTACAGTGTTTGTATAAAAAAAGCTTTAAATTTCATAGTTATATCATGTACTTTTGAGAAGTAAAGTAAAGTACACTTTGGGCTTTGGATATTGAGGTTTGGTTTGGTTCGTCGTTCTACGGTCATCTTGTGCACACTTTAGGCTAAATATACCCGGACATTGAAAACATTAACATTACATTACATTTTAAAGTGGATTCCGAAATTTTAACAAACATCCATACCACTGCCAGGATTTGAAACTGAAGCCTGCGGTATCAAAGGCCAGAGGCGCTAAGCAATTGGCCATCAAGCCGACATATTGCTTTTATTGTTTATCATGTTCTTTTCTTACTGTATATTTAATAATAAATCATATATTCAGTTATGTGCTGGCTGTTCATATCTTGTGTTTTCTGTGTACATTCCTGAATCAGGAAATCCTTTGTCACCTTGTAGTGCTATGAGATACCAAATCATCTAAATGTACCGGAAATATCTAGTTGAAACATCCTTTACATTTATACGGAAAGTAATCAATAACTTTGAGAAGTATTTTCTATGAAAGCGCACTATCTGTTCTCTTCAAACAGTTTAAGCGTAGAAAAACTCTTATTAAGTTCTTCTTTAATTTTATTCAAAACTCACATTTAATAATTTATATATAATTGCATAGTATCATTTAATATCCTGTTTCAATTGAAATATGAAGTATTTAAAAAAATTCGATTTGAAAAAAAAAAAAAAAAAAACCTATGTATTGTTTATAATTATATTTCTGACTAAATAAGTAAAGATTTGGTAAAAAAAATTATAGCTCTGACACACAGAATTAAGCCATTATAGCAAATTAATAATTCTTGCTTGTGAAATTTACACCGATATTTTATTGTTTTTTCCACAACGGAACAAGACATATCTTTGAAATAATGAAATTTATACAACAAAAGAAAATTTCGCAATGTTTTACGCTTCTAGAAAAATATTCATAAAATATCACATTTTACGTCTAGAAGAAAAAATAATTTATTAAGCTGGGGTTCATGAAATGATTTAAATTGACCAAAAAATGCAAGAAAGAAAAAGCATAAATTTACACAAAGAAGAAATTAATTTTTTCACTTTGTTTAATTACTAGTTGTTTCCAGTTTTTACATTTCTACATAAAAAGCGATAGTCATAAAAAATCTCATTATCCTCTTATGAGAAACATTAAAACATAAAAAAAAATATATATATAAATAAACAAATAAAAACGGAAATTACATTTCATGCACTTTTAATTCTGAAAATTAGAGTTAAAATGTTGGTGGGTGTTTTAGAATCTGCATATTCTCTGGTGGAGTTTATTAGGTAGTTGTTTACCACGATATTTTTAATATATATATTTTTTTAAGTTTCGTTTTTTTTACGTGAGTTAAATTATGCTGGAAACCAAAACCCAAGTTGTATTTTTTCTAATACAGTCAAATTTAAGTTTCAATCTTTAACGGTTGGAATATTGAAAACTTATTAAATAATAACGCTTTTTGTTGAAGTTAGTATTCGGTAATTAATTATTTTTTATTCTAACAGTACTTTTTTAACTATGTGAAAAAAACTTCTCACAAGTATTACACCACGAAGTTAAATTTACAACATATCATTCATAATTACACAAATTATCTTAATTTTTATGCATATTTTAAATTAAATAAAACTCTTTATATGATAGAAAATGAAAGGAAAATATTATTAGGAATATTAAAAAAAAATATCTAAATATTACTTAAATTTAAAAATAAAATATAAAAATTTTAATTATTTAATTTGCGTTTTGATCAAAAATACATCTTTCGGATACTTTTCCTGCGGGGAAGATAAATCTATTTCAATGACATAAATATCATTAATTTTACCAAGAAAAGAAAAAAATACAATTTTAAAGCTACATGTATCTCGAAAAAAATATTCTTTTTGTGAGATTTTCTTTGTTTAGAGCAGAGGTCTCCAAACTTTCCAGCCTTAGGGCCATACTCTTTACTCCAGTAAGTACAAAGGGCCAAAACCGTTTTAATTTTTCTGCCATTATCTATAATTTCTAAACCAGTCGCCGAGCACTCTCTCTGAGCGAGCATATACTTGCTAACTACACTAATGTCAGTGAAAAATCACAATTACACAAACCTCATTTCTGGATATCCCGCAATTTCATTCGCGTTAATTTAGCTTTTCCGTACCTGAGAGAATTTCAAGATAAAAATCATATGTTTGATTCAGGATATATACATTCCAAACATAGATATACATACATATGCGATACTCTTTACCCCAACAAAACTACCGAGGGTAATCCCGGGATATTCACTAGTTTATAATGTTAGTGGAATTCATTTAAATTATTTGTTAGTTGTTATGCTTAAGTTAAATATTTTGCGTATTATGCTTAACATTAAGCTTTACCTAGCAAGTCAATAAAACCGAGTTATTATCATTCTGTGTTTTTTATCCTACTTATTATTACAGCAACAATAGGCTATTCGCTGTCGCGGGCCGGATTTGGCCCGCGGGTCGTAGTTTGGAGACCACTGGTTTAGAGCAAAAACTCGAAATAAGTTTTACGAGATGCCAAAAAAAGTTCTATTTTCTTATGATTTGGTATAAATGTATTTTTGTTCCTGATGTATTTAGTTTCTAATCTATTTTAGTTTTTAAGATTTAATTGTGAATATATAACAAAATAAGTTATTTTATTTTGTCCAAAAATTAATATATAAAATCAATAAAAACAAATAAATTTAATTTGGATAATTTTAATTAAAATAATAAACACAAATGATAATTTTTTATCTGAAATCAGAAAATTTCATACTTTTGTAATAATGATAAATACTGTCTATTCTATCAAACATGGATGAATTATATAAATTACATATTCTAAAAAATTACATGAATTAGCAATACTCATTTAAATTTCTAAAACTGGATTGGTGTTAGGATGTATAATAATATTTAATATTTGTAATCTGTTATAGGAATACTTAAAACTATAAAAAATAATGGTTAAAGTATTGTACCAAAAGAAAAATAATAATAAAAACAAATTCAAGAAACTATCAAATTGCAATCTAACCCTTAGAAAAATCGAAACGGAAAACAATTGATTTGCTGATAGAAATTATACCATCAAAATAACTACTAACTTTTTTTTTCTTGAATGATTTTTTCAACAAGCACATAAACATTAATCTCTGTTACAGATTTTCTGATGATCACACCACACACATGGTTACGAAATACGTCGTATGTGCTCGCATATTTACCTTTTATCCTCCATGATTATTTTCATTTTGCCTTCGATGGACTTACGTAGTGCAT
>BPLQ01003031.1:129247-365019 GCA_021605075.1 Caerostris darwini
CCCCCCCCCCCCCCACATAGAAAGGGGAAAAAATTGTCCGAGTCCTGGACGGAGATTTTATCGGAAAAAAAAGGGGGAACTGCGATCAGATCTGGGCACTGTTACATATTCCTTCGTAAATAATAGCCGATGATGATCATTGATTGGATCCTTGGATCCGATCCAAAGTTGTGTCCGAGAGAGAAGTGAAACTCAATGCAGCAGCAATCTAATTACTGAGAGTTCCAACAATGAGTTTCTGAAGCAAGAGTGGCTGCTGGGGGAATGATCGAAAAATTTGTTGCGAAGGAAAAGCGTTAAAGGAACTAGGATGGAGATTTTTTTTTTCACTTTACTTCTTTCCCGGTGAAGTGATTTGTAACGAAGTGCATTTTTAAAAGTTTCGAAAATTTATCTTTCGTTTATCTTGAGAAAAATGGCCGATTCTTAACTAATGGGTTGTTAATTAACGAGAAAGAAAAAAAAGTGCGGTAGTAATATATTATTTCTTGGCCTGTCATGCTTAGTTTCATGAGTATACTAAAATACTTATTTTATTTATCGAATTTTGCGAAGAAAATATATAAATCTAATTTAATATTTAAATTTTTTTTTCTGTTAAAGATATTCGACGATTTTTTCTGTGCAATATATATTTATTATTTTTGTCGATAAGATTGTTCGTTTAATATACATATTAATGTATTCATCTAAAAACAAATTTCGTTTTTATATTAAAGGAATATATCATTGTTGTAAAGATGCAAGTCATAAATCTTATGAGGTATTTATATTTTATATTTCAATTGACAAGACTCATCTTCTAATTTAAATATTCATTTTATATATCTTCACTCTGTTTATAAAATACAACAATAAACAAGTATTCTCTATCAATTAGCTAGATTGTTTACGAGTATGTAATCTTGTAAAACAATCGTTTTATTCCTTTAGTGTTTCACGAATTAAATGATGTTTTGTAATGGGAATATATTAACTGTGATTAGAAACATCAACAAAATTTGCACTAATAGAAAATTTTTAGGCTACCTTTGATCTTAAATTCCATTTGTATAGAAATTCTTAACTACTCAACTAAATATTAATAGAAATCTAAGAGCTATTAGCAGAATAATGAATAGAACTCTTATATATCTAACTACTTTTGGAAAACAACTTAGCGTTTAATTTAAACGGAATAAATATGCCCTATCAAACACCTCTTTTATTGCATTGTTTGTGTTTCTACGAATATTCTCATACATTCAAATGTCTTCCGAATTAAAATTATACATACTGTACTAGAAGTAAAGTAATGTATCATTAAATATTCACCTTTTCGTTCTGTTCATTATAAATATATAAATCTCAAATTTTGTAACAATATGTAAGATTCAATTTCACTAATGGCTCAACTCAAATAATGAGAATTAAAAAACAAACAGTTATTTTCCGTATATCTATTTATTATTTTCAAGTCATCCCTGTTTTCGTCGCTTAGATTGCGTGTCCACCCTAACAAGTCCCAGTTGCTCATCATAAGCAAAGCTGCATTTGCTACAAAATTACCATTTTAACTCCTTTATCATCTTGAATTACCTCTTATCCAAGGATCTGGCAATTTTAGGCTACTGATAATTTTGCTACCTGATATGATCTGACTTTAAGTAAAATAAAAATCTGTGAAATCGTATAAGGCAAGAGTCATGCAATGCTTTTTGTATGTGTATTTGTAATAAATTATGGTAGTGTACAGTATATCAATAAAAATTATGTATCTACTTTTATCGCTGTGAAGAAATTATTTATCGCAAAATATGTTGTGAAATTCATATGTAACATTATATCGTGCATTTTATGCTATTTTGATTGTTATAGCATATAATTATTTGTATTTTGTTACATGCGCTTACAATATACAATTCTAATTAGAGATCCATGTAGCAAAAAAAAAAAAAAAAAAAAATTAAAATTGCTGTTATCAATCTTTGAATTATCATTAGTAAACGAAGAAAAAAGTTTATGATTCCATCAAAAATCAGCATTTCTGACTGTGAAAAATAAATGCTTTAATGTTCAAGCAACGAAAGAATGAGATTCCTTCGTTTAATAATGATTATAACCGGTTATTTTTTTTTTTTTATATTTTGTTCCATGCTTTTAAATTAAAATATTCTAATGAGAAATCTGTGTAATAAAAAAAAAAGTTAAAAATAACTGCCATAGACACAATCATTGAATTGTCATTAATAAACAAAACTCTAAAAAAGTTTTTGATTCCATCAGAAATCAGCACTTGTGATGTCATGTGACTGTGAAGAATAGACGCTTAATGTTCAATTCAAGCAATGAAAGAATGAGATTCCTTCGTTTAATAACGCGTAACTTTTCCTAAAAAAAAAGTTTTTTTTCGCTTTCAGAAAGCAAATTTCTCTTCGACGAAATGGCGGAATATCATCGAAATTACGTTGAGCGATTCGCGCGTGCTGCGAATACGATTAGATGAATCCTGTGATATATACCACCGTCCGTGGAAGAAGATTAAAGGAAAAAAAATCGATTTCTGCCTTCGGGAAGATTTCTGCGATGCGACAGATGAGGGTCAGCCGTCTTATACCATGCCTTTCTTCTTTTTTTTCTTTCCCACCATTCTTTTCTGTCTACCCTTTCACTCCGTGACCTTACATTCGTATGTTTCCTTGCTTGGAAAAAAATGTATGTAACACGTGCATTCCGATGTAGAAGTTATGCTCCCTTTTTTGTTTTGTACTTCAAAGAGGCTGCGCTGTAAGCAATAAACATCGTGATTTATGAGCGCTGACGCCTGGTTTTAAATAACGCGCTATGTGAAACTTTGAAGCCCTGGATAAAAAAGGAAATCTTTGAATATCTTTCTAAGTATTGTTTAGAGAATTTTTGAATTTCAAGGAATCAAAAGGAAAAAAAAATAATTAATAAAACTTCAAATCTGGAACCAATTCTTTATTCCCTTATTATATTTCTAAAAAAGATGTAATGATATATTTGGATTTGGCTATCTATTTTCATTACCAACAGCTGTATATAAGATTATAGACATATTACGCTTTTAAGAAAATAAGGGTTTATTTGTGTATGATTAATTTCAAATTTTACAAATATCTGAAATTGATTTTTAACACATTGTACGTATTAGTCTGACAACTAAGCAAACTACAGTTATAGTAATATCTTAAATACTTTTTCACATAAAAAATATCCTGCGTTTAATGAAAAAAATATATATATTATGCATAAGGATATATTATGCGTCCGATTAAATTACTTATTTATAAATAAGTCATTTGAGAATTTTGTAGTTTTTTTTCTCCATATTAGTAGCTGGAATAATAAATATATTAATCTAGAATAATGATGAATTACTTTTATATAAAATAACATTCAACTATTGAATGAATGTAGAATTTAAAAACGTTAAAAAAGTTGTCCACTTGCAAAGAAACTTTCAGATGTGTTCAGCAATCGAGAAACGTATGTGAAAAACTTTGATAAATCTCACCAGGCCATTTAATTGTCAAAATAAAATGTGTTCATAATATAATGCGTCATCATAATATGTGTTCAAGATTTTAGAAAGAAATAATCACAAAATAGAATAGAACTAGAATTATCTAAAAATACGCATTAGTAAGAATAAAATTCGAAGAACTCAAACACTCGTAATTCAAGCTGTTATCACTCGGTGATATGTGATACTAATTTTACTATTAGTATTAAATATATTGCAAAATTCATTCTATATTAAAGTTATTTAAAATGATTTGATTGAAGCGTTACAAAATACATATTGAACAATCAAAACTTTAGAATATAATAAACACATGATAATTATTCATTAATAAATTCATAAATACATCAATATCTTCAATAAAAAATAACCATAATCTTTTATTAATTATTTATAACTACTTATTTGAATTTTGTTAGAATAATGAATTCTGCATTTTATATTAATGTAAAGTTTGTAATTTTTTATTGGAGGAAGAATAGAGGGAAAGAAAACATGCAATTTCATTTTTATAATTGCCATTTGATAAAATTATTTTTTTCTTTCTTTTATAACTAATAAAATTTATAAAAAATTATTATACACGTACAAAACTAAAAATGTAACTGACTAATTAATTCAAACAAAACCTAGGTCATTTTGAATTTTTAAGGAAATTACATTTTTTGTAGATCATTTTAAAAACAAAATAGTCTGTTGTTTATATCAAAAAAGAAATATTTTATAATCAAATATAATTTAAAAACTAATTTAGAATAGTTTTAATAGATAAATAATTTATACTTAATATCTGCATTTAATTGCAGCAAAGTATTCTAAATATTTTTTTTATTCACAGTTTGGAAAACATTTTTGCATTAGAACTCGAATATTACGTAATCATAGTAAAATTAAAATCCTTCCTGTTAACGTGATGACCTTGTTTGTAATGCACTGCGCGTGTGTAGCACATGCCTTTCCAGAGAGTTGGTGTTAGCGATGAAAATCAAACTCATTTTAATATTTCACATAAAGAGTGTACTGTCAATTAAAATGAATTGACATTTTTTTTTATAACTTTATCAAAATAATTGCCATTTTTTTATGTTAATTATATACTTTTTATGTGTATTACTGAAATTATCAACAAATCATTCTGGTCGATAAAACAAATCGATGAAAAATAAGAACTATTATGGACATTTTGGGATTACTATTTTGCCTAAATCTATCGTTATATTAGACAAAATAACAATGGACAAACAATTATACAGCTGACAACGATTTAATATAATAAATTATAAGTTTGTTCAATTTTTTAAAAGTTAATTTTAGTTAATTGTGCCTTCCAGTTAAAGAACAAATAAAATTCATTAATAAAATAAAAGAATATGAATATAATTTTACGAATGGCTCTGTACATATACATTTTTTAATCATTTACGATGCTTAGTTACTGTTAATCTGCGAACCCTTTTCGACAAGCTTTCTTAGAATTCTTCCGTATAGGATTAAACCAGTCCACCACAAATAACGTTGACAACCAACTGTCGAAAACACATTGTACGTCACGAAACAAGCCAAGAGGGGGCGGGGCTCAGATTAAAAGAGGATTTGTGGTGATCCTAAAGTCTGGTAATGCAGTTGGATCGTCTGGATAGCAGTACTCGCATATTACTTCAATACTATAAACGGATGTACAGACTTATCTATGAATTTGTGAAGAATTATGCTCTTTTTCGTAAGAAAGTGAATTTATTTACTTCTCTTATGGTAGAATGCTGCCACTTACTTAGTTGTTCATTTTATTGTACTGGCACACGAAGATAGGCTATACTTAATTCTATCAAGCTTAGAAATATACAAATAATAATATAATAAATATGTAGAATTAATATTAATAAATGGAAATGAATCTTATGCTAAGGGGATTTGAGTCTAAAGGAATTTTCAAGGATAATTTTCTCTAAGGAAGAAAAAGAGCTCTGGCAATTCCAATCAAACTACCTGTCAGTCGATACACTTTTTTTCCAATTTCTTTTTCCGAATCTATTTTTTTAGTATATTTATATAAGCATTTGTTTTCCTATACATTGCAGGAGGGTATCAAGATCTCTTACTCTTAATGGGTTTTATGCTTAAAAAAATGACTTGTGAAATGAAGCATACGTTTCTTCTAAATCTTCTTTGGCAGGAATAATAGCAATAGGACTACCTCTCTTGTACTTTGAAAATAAAACTGCAAAGGGATTATTTAACTAGTATGTATCTGCAAATATTTCTGTATGAAGTAAGTAAGTAGAAAAGTACAAAAATGAATGTCTTTCACTTCTGAAATTAAACATTCTAGTGTTATATTTTTTAAGACAAGACATAAGTCCCATGATAAATTAAATATACATAAAAATTCATTGCCTGAATCCCATACATAAATACGTTCAGGACGTTATTAATTCATCATATTTTGAAATAAGTATAATATTTCATTTTACAAGAAAAATAAACGAATTAGTCCGTTATGTTAAATTATTAAGTTTGAGCGTACAAGTCAAGACAATCTTTAAAATACACTTGGGAATTGGGAGACAAAACTCTCTTGCCTCTTGCTGGTTTAAAGAAACCAATACTTTAGACCAGCACAACAGTGGACAATGTATAATTTAAAATAAATTGCCGCCTCTGAAATATAAAATGAGTTGTCTTTCCTCTGTCAGTTTTACGAATGATAGTGAATGTAAATTATTGGAATAGGAGGGTTGATCTTTTTTCTTCATATTAAAGTTAGATAACATTGTCGCGAGTAATTTTTACTTTATAATACAAAGTTGTAAAATATTAGAAAATATAATTTCTAAATATATAATAATACAAATACTTAAGAAGATATTTTGCACAATTTAATTCATACATATGTGATATTTTGTTTAAGAAATAATGACAATAAATCTACTAAATAGTAAATACTACAAATGATTACATTTTACTTATTACCAAATATGAATAATTGATATAAATATCCATACTTTCTCGGTTCAATAATGAATCAAAAGAGTATATTTGGAAAAAGATCAAATTAAAAAAGAATGATACTGCTGATCATTTAAAATGAGCCATCAAGAAAGACGATATAAAAACCACATTTATAAGACAAATCACATGAAATATAAAGGTGAAATAATTGAAAAGAGAACCACCTTCCAGTTAGTCATCACGACTGTCAATAACTGCTGCTACATTCTTCAGATTGAATGAAAGAGACTTTGGATGTGCTCTTGCATCAAGTATGCCAGTCCATTCTGGTTCCACACGATACCAAAATTGGAACCGCCCTTGCACATTTCTAAAAGTCAGAAGAGGATGGTGTATGATGGGCAATTCGATTTCCCATCACTCATCAGATGTATTTAATTGGCGACAGATAGGGACAATAGACAAGTCAATTCAGGAAGTCAAGCTGACCTGTTAACAATTATCGAACATTGCATTCAAGTTGCTGTCTGGAATCATTAAAAATGAAAGCGGGGAAAGATTAAATTTAGGTAAGACAAGCCTCAGGTGATAAAGAACTTGTTATTCAGTTCACTGACAGTGCATATTAGAAGAACATGGGAGTAAAATCATACATATACCCGAAACACTATAATACCTGGCATAAGGATGATATGATGCAGAATTGAAAAGTTAAGCATCTCTTTCACGGTGATGACAGTTTTTGGAACGACTGTCGCGATGCTGTAAGAAGAATCACAATTCGCCAAGATGCAATTCGTCATGGCATCCGTTTATAAATGCTCACCATTCATGACACCATTGTATACGTAAACGCTTGTGGTCTGGAGTCAAATATAATCATAGAAGTATATGTCTTGTTGAAATTTTCCTGTACTGCAAACTAGGCCGAATGGAAACTGCTGGCAGATTACTGTGCAACCATTCCTATTTATTGCGGTGTGTTTCCTGAAGCTGCAGTAAGATTCATGAGTGTCATGAACACAATATACAAGTACTTATTTGGGATGGGTCCTTTGGGATGGGTCCTTCCTTTGGTGAAGTCCTTCCCATTGATCATTCCATCTGCCCAACATCCATCGAGTGCAAAATGCATATTTTTGGCTTGTTTGATATGGACACCAATATCATGGAATGACCATCAGTAACAATGCTTATAAGACACATTATTCCTTCTGTCAAGCTGATCAAATTGCTCGATTGACTCCCGCGTTTTTCTCCGTAAAACACTGAAGCTCAAATCAACAACACAAGAAGAAATAAATAAGTTTATTGGATTGTTGATAAAAGATCACTTCAACCGAATATCGATTTTGTTTATTGTTTTTCATTTTTTTCACATGCAAATTTTGGAACAGTGACAACAAGCACCAAATCACAATTATAGCATTTTCAAGAATTAATTTTAATTTTTCTGTAACCACGTTACAAGGACAACCTTCCTACTTCTAATTCTAAACAGCAAAGCAAATTCAAGATTTTACTCTCCAAAAGATTAATTACATTTATTCCATAAGTTCTTTAATTTTTTGACGGATCGTTCTATACTTTTAAAGTAATTTACATACAAAAATTAATGTATATGAAAAGGTAGAAAATGAATGGAAAGTTTATAAATTCTATCCTAATTTCGTACTGTGAATAAAATAAAAAGATAATTATCATACTCATTATACTATTTATCTTAGTATCCCATGTTTATCATTGCCTTTTAAAATTAATTCATTTATTTTAATAATTCTTGACTGATTCCTGATTGCCGAGTGTCTAGCGCTCTGACATTTCGTGCCACAGCGTTCGAGTCCCGGTGGTGTTTTGAATGTTTGTAGCGGTTCGAAATCAATTTTGAATAGTAGGTCGTGGTTTAATATGGCTGTATTGCAGTAGGCGTAAATCTGACAACCCTACCCCATTAAAAAGAAGCATCTCATGTTACTGAATCTGTGAGTAGGCAACCCCATGGTGGCACTGGTTCCCCATGGGGCAGTTGCGCCAATTATGATAAGGATTAATCAATGATTGCGCGAATGATAAGGTTAATAATTTTTAACTATTAATTCAAATTTTTTCAATAAATAACTATTTATTTACAACAGTTAGCTTAAATAATAAGTACTTGAATTTTAGCTTAAAAAACAGTCTTTTACACCATAGAAAAAATTTAAACATGCAATTCGTATTTCGGTGCTTATACAAATATCAATTACTTTTCCTGAATTGTTTTGAATAATCATTACTGAAACCGTTTTAAAGAAATTTGTGTAAATTCTTATAAAATATTCACAAAGGCATTGACGATTAAAAGTTTAAAGTAAAATATATTTAAAATGAGAACAAAAGATGTATTCCCTTTCTTAACAAAAAATCTATAACATTTGTCTGAGAAATACACAGTAATAATTTTAATAACATGTTTTTAAATAATTTGACAAGTAATTATGTAAACATTTACTTTCACGCAAATGATAATCTATATTATTTAGCAATTGCGCACTGATTATTAGAATTAATGTATTAGCCGATTTTAAAACACTTAAATGAAATATATGGTGTTTAAGAAACGCATTTATAATAATTTTATTTTTATTTTTTATTGTGCGCTTGACTCTACAGAAATAATGATGTTGCATATGATAATGTCTTTACCACATATTTAGATTTGAAAAAAGTACAAGACTGAAGTCACAATTCTTCCAAATAAGAAAAATACATTTTATGTGTCAATTAGCATGTTTTGTATTATTAATGCTTATTATAATTGTATTTAACTATTGGATGTTTGACTTCATTTATGACTGAGCATCTATTTATCAAATATTGATAATAAATTACACCCTTTAAGTTCACTAATAAACTTGAAATGTTGTTGTTGTGTAATTGTTCAGTGTCCTGAAATGCAGGTCGTCTACTGACGGATGGAGGGAAAGAAGACAGCATCTAGGCAGAAGAGTAAATTGGCTCAGTATCGTTAAAAAAAGGGGACAGTGCTTCCGGGAGGACTGTTAGGAGGAACTATTCAGCATTTGCTTAACGCATGAAAGGGAATCCGGAAGCCTCCGGACCACCTGGATAATTTTCTGTAATTATTTTCTTACATTTTTATTTGTTATTACAGAAAATTTTTTTAATTTCTAGTCAAACAGCGCATCTATCAATATGAAAAACACTTAAGATATTAATACAGTACTAGATTTAAAAGTAATCACTATAGAAAACTACCAATAGCGACAACGAACCACTTCTCCTTTGACACAATGTTCCCCAAAGTGAGATGATACTTACTTACTATGCAGAAGATGTAGATTCACGATCAATTCCGAGCACGCATCATGTGAGTGTAAATGTAAAAATAGAGTAAAAATGTAATGCATAAGTGTAACAATGTGAAAAAGATCATCATTCAATTGTGGTTCAAGATCTGTTGAATAATATGAGAGAAAGAACAACACTACAATCCGAACTTAAAAAAAAATATATCGTCATGATTAACGATTGGTATTGAAAACAATGTCCAGATTTAGGAAGAACTGCAACGAATTCATTCTTATCAGTTGGTTATACTTATCTGTATGAAATAGCATTTTGTAACATTGACAACAATAAAACCAGCTGCAGAAATAAATTACAACCGGATCTTCGAATTCAATTGGCAGAAGGGTCATCAAAACAGATTTGTTCCATATTACTAAACAAATGCAATCACATGGTTCACATTAAATTTTAATTAAAAATGTAAATTTTTAATTTAATTTGTTGTTTCTTATCTCACGTGGTAGACAACAACATCTAGGTCAAGTCTATGAACCCGTGTGTACCCATGGAAGGAAGCAAGAGGGTGGCGGCTTCTGTTGTGATGCAGCACCAGTAAATAGAAGTTTGATTCAGCCCGGTGCCGCTGAAGAAAGAGAGCAGTCCCTTTCGGGAGGACTTTTAGGGTGAACTATCCCGCATTTGCGATCGCGTGGAAGAAATCGCAAAATGCTGAACATCACAATCGTCACCGAATCTCCTCGTGTCTACAAAGAGCCACCAATGGATTGAGCCTCAGCCCTAATGTTCACCAGTCGCGCATGTTGCCACTGATCTACGATTTAGACGAAATTTAATTTAAATATAAATTATTTAAAATAAATCATAATTTGATTTTTGACCACAAATACACACTATATATAATAAGAGGTACAACCTCTAGTTCTTTTAGAAGTATGCGATCAGAGCAGTTTGGAGATAGCTGCTCTAGCACATCTAATTTCTCACTACACCGCTGACTAAAGATTGGACGACCAATACCGAACTAAACCAGAAAATAAATCTTTATCAGCACTATTGGTCATAAGACAAAGAAAGTGTTATCAGTGTCTACCTTGAAAGGGTCAAAAAAGAATATTTTCTTCTTTTTTCTGCCCAAGAATATGATAAACATTTTTATGTTTATTTATAAAGATAAAACTGACAATATAGGTGATATATTGCCTTATGATCATTTTTACCTTAACATTAGAGCTTCTCTTTTACTAACAGAACGTCGAAACAGTTATTCTGAAGGCATCTTTTTTTCAGTCTAACTTTTAACCATTTTTACTACTAGCAGATTGAGTTTTAAATTTGTTTTAAATATAAAACACAATCCAGTGTTAAAACAATTTCCAGCAGTATAAAATCGTGACGAAGAATTTTTTATGGGAAGTGCAACTATAAAAAATATAATTAAAACATATAATATGCAAATAAAATAACGTTTTATGATTGATATGTTTGTCGAAACACTGGATATTTTGCATCTCTCATTCATATGCAAATTTTCCGCCATTTGCATACGAAAGAAAAAGTTTGGTTTTACCCTTGTTCATTGTTGTTGTAAGTTTGCACTCTGTTATTTTGCAGGTGCAGGTTTTAATTATGGGGTACTGGAGTTCGTCAAACTGAAAAAAATCTAAACCAAGGTAAAATTTTAGTTTTAGAGATTTGTTAGCGGAAAATTCTTAAAACGGCATAGAGTTAAATGAATGTGATTTATTTGAATATGCAAAAAGGAAATTATTCATAAAAAATATGAGGCAATGGTGAGGTTTAGCATACAGAAAATTAATTAAGATTTTAATAATTTAAAATTTTCAATTTTTCAACAATTTAATTCAAGTAAATGAGATATAATGCACTATAACAGGATGTCATTAATTTAACATGGCAACGACATACTATTGTTGTTATTGTTCACCATGTACTTTCCTTACTGTATATTTATTAATAAAACATATATTCAGTTATGTGGTGGCTGTATCTGGTGTTTTCTGTGAATATTCCAGAATCAGGAAATCCTTTATGACCTTGTAGTGCTATGCGATACCAAATCATCTAAATGTACTGTAAATATCCAGTTGAAACAAGCTTTACATTTAATATGAAAAGTAATCAATAATTTTAAAAAGTATTTTGTATGAAAGCGCACTATATGTTCTCTGGAAACAGTTTAAGCGTATAAAAGCTCTTATTAAGTTATTCTTTGTTTCATTTGGTTCAAAACTCACATTTAATAATCTATATATAATAGAATAGTATTATTTAATATCCTGTTTTAATTGAAATATGAATTATTTAAAAAAATTCGATTTGAAAAAAATCAAAACATATGTATTGGTTGCAATTATATTTCTGACTAAGTAAGTAAACATTTGGCAAAAAAAATTATTGCTTTGAAACACAGAATTAAGGCATTATAATAAATTAATATTTCTTTCTTCGTAAAATTTACACTGATATTTCACTGTTTTTTTCCCACAAGGAAGAAAACATATCTTTGAAATAATGAAATATATCCAACGAAAGATTTTCGCAATGTTTTATGCCTCTAAAAAAATATTCATAAAATAGCACGTTTTAAGTCTAGAAGAAAAAGTAATTTATTAAACTAGGGTTCATAAAATGATTTAAATTTACCAAAAAACGCAAGAAAGATAAAGCATAAATTTACACAAAGAAGAAATTAATTTTTTCACTTTGTTTAATTACTAGTTGTTTCCAGTTTTTCCGCATATTTCTGCATAAAAAGAGACAGTCATAAAAAATCTCATTATCCTCTTATAAGAAACATGAAAACATAAAAAAAATATAAATAAACAAATAAAAACAGAAATTACATTTTATGCACTTTTACTTCTGAAAATAAGAGTTAAAATGTTTGTGGGTGTTTTAGAATCTGCATATTCTTTGTGAGTTCATTAGACAGTTGGTTACTACGATATATTTAATAATTTTTTTAAGTGTAATTTTTTTAAGAACAGTTAAATTATGTTGGAAACCAAACCAAGAATGCATTTTTTCTACATAGTAAAATTTATATTTCAATCATTAACGGTTGAAATACTAAAAACTTATTTTTAAAACATCGTTCATAAATTTTTGTTGAAATTAGTAATTTGTAATTATTTTTTTTTATTCCAACAGACATTTTTCCAATTATGTAATTTAATTATATAACTTATTTTTGAATTTAGACCTGAGAGGAAAAAACAAGTTTTACTATTTTTTCATGATTTGTTATCAATCTATTTTTGGTCCTGATGTATTTAGGACCAAAAATACCTGTTTCTAGCCTGTTTTAGCTTTTAAGATTTAAATGTAATATTATAACAAAATAAGTTTATTTAACTCAATATTTATGAATAAAATCAATAAACGCAAAGCTTAAATTTATTGATCTCAAATCAGAAAACCTCGTATTTTTGTAATTATGATAAATTCTGTATATTCTCTCAATGATGGAAGAATTACATGAATTACTAATTTTATACATGAATTAGAAATATTCATTTAATTTTAAAATGGATTGGTGTTAGAATTTATAATAATATTTAATATTTTTAACTTTTATAAAAATACTTAAACTGATACAAATGATGGTTGAAGTATTGCACCAAAAAAAATAATAAAATTCAATTCAACAAACTTTATCAAATTGGAATCTAATTTCACCCTTAAAAAAATAAAAAAGGAATACAATTGCTTTGCTGATTGAAATTACATCATCAAAATAAACTACTAACTTTTTTTTTCTTGAATGATTTTTTTCAACAAGCACATAAACTCAATTAATCTGTGTTATTGATTTTCTGATGTTCACATCATAACATGGTTACTAAATACGCCATATATCCTCGCATATTTATCATTCATCTTCAATGATTATTTTCATTTTGCCTTCGATGGACTTACTTAGTGCATGAATTGATTTATATGTACTAGTACAAATGCCTGCCCACCTCCCATAGAAAGGGGAAAAAATTGTCCGATTCCTGGACGGAGATTTTATCGGAAAAAAGAAAAAAGGGAACTGCGATCAGATCTGGGCACTGTTTCATATTCCTTCGTAAATAATAGGCGATGATGATTATTGATTGGATCCTTGGATCCGATCCAAAGTTGTGTCCGAGAGAGAAGTTAAACTCCATGCAGCAGCAATCTAATTACTAAAAGTCCCAACAATGAGTTTCTGAAGCAAGAGTGGCTGCTGGGGTAATGATGGAAAAATGTGTTCCAAAGGAAAAGCGTTAAAGGAAATAGGATGGAGATTTTTTTTTTTCACTTTTCTTCTTTCCCGGTGAAGTGATTTGTAACGAAGTGCATTTTTAAAAGTTTCCAAAATTTATCTTTCGTTTATCTTAAGAAAAATTGCCGATTCTTAACAGATCGGGTTGTTAATTAACGAGAAAGAAAGAAGAAAGAAAAGTGCTGTAGTAATATATTATTTCCTGGCCTGCCATGTTTAGAATCGTAAGCATAGTAGAATTTTTATCTTATTCATTGAATTTTGTGAAGTAAATAAATAAAGGTAATTTAATGTTTAAATTTTCCCTTTCTTTTCAAGCTATTCAGACATTTAGGTCATTTCAACAATTTTTTCTGTGCTATATATTTTTTATTGTTTAAAATTTTGTTATTTTTTTATTGTTTAAAAGTTTGTTATTTTTTATTGTTTAAAATTAAATTGTTCATTTAATATAATCATTAAAAGTTTTATTTTAAGACAAATTTCATTTTTATATTAAATAAATTTATCATTGTTGTAAAGGTCCAAATCGTATATCTTATATGGTGTAGGCATTGAATATTTCAATTGGCTAACCTCATTTAAGTTTTCAATTTAAATATCTCAACTGTATTTATAAAATAAAACAAAAAATAAGTCTTTTCCACCCATTAGCTAGATTGTTTAGGGCTATGTTATCTTGTAAAATAATCATTTCCCATTTTTAGTGATTCATGAATTAAATGATGCTTTGTGATAGGAATTATGCGTGATTAGAAATATCAACAAAATTTGTACTTATAGAAAATGTTTAGGCTACCTTTGATCATAAATTCCATTTGTATTGAAAGTACTCGACTAAATATTAATAGGAATCTAAAAGCTATTCGAAGAATGATTAATAGAAAGCTTAGATATACAATTATTATTTGAATACAACTTAGCGTTTGATTTAAACGAGAATAAATATGTCTTATATCAAACATGTCTTTTATTGCATTGTTAGTTTTTCTAAGAATATTCTCAAACATTTAAACCTCCTCCGAATTAAAATTCTACGCACTCAAAAAAAGTAAAGTAATGTACCATTAAAAACTCATCTGTGTATCCTGTTCATGATAAATATATAAACCTCAAATTTTCTAACAATATGTAAGATTCAATTTCACAAATGGCTCAACTCAAATAATGGGAATTTAAAAAAAAAAAACAGTTATTTTTCATAGATCTATTTATTATTATCAAGTCATCCCATCTTCGTCGCTTAGATTGCGTGTCCATTCTAACAAGTCCAAGATGCGCATCATAAACAAAGTTGCATTTGATACAAAATTACCATTTTAACTCCTTTATCATCTTGAATTACCTCTTATCCAAGTGTCTGTCAATTTTAGGCTACTGATAAGTTTTGCTACCTGATAAGATCTAACCTTAAATAAAATAAAAATCGGTGAAATCGTATAAGGCAAGAGACATGCAATGATTCTTGTACGTGTATTTGTAATACATTATGTTAGTGTACTGTATATCAATTAAAATTATGTATCTACTTTTATTGCTGTGAAGAAATTATTTATCATAGAATATGATGTGAAATTCATACGTAACATTATATCGTGCATTTTATGCTATTTTGATTGTTGTAACATATTATTTTTTTTTCTTACATGCGCTTACAATATACTATTCTAATTAGAGATCCTTGTAGCAAAAAAAAAGTTAAAAATACCTATCATCAATCATTGAATTATCATTAATAAACTATCATTGAATTGTCATTATTAAACATAAATTCAAAAGAAATTTGTGATTGCATCAGAAATCAGCGTTTGCGATGTCTTCTGACTGTGAGAAATAAACGCTTAATGTTCAATTCAAGCAATGAATGAATGAGATTCCTTCGTTTAATAACGCGTAAGTCTTCCACAAAAAAAAGTTTTTTTCGCTTTCAGAAAGCAAATTTCTCTTCGACGAAATGGCGGAATATCATCGAAATTACGTTGAGCGATTCGCGCGTGCTGCGAATACGATTAGATGAATCCTGTGATATATACCACCGTCCGTGGAAGAAGATTAAAGAAAAAAAAAATCGATTTCTGCCTTGGGGAAGATTTCTTTGGGGAAGATACTGACAGATGAGGGTCATCCGTCTTATACCATCCCTTTCTTCTTTTTTTCTTTCCCACCATTCCTTTCTGTCTACCCTTTCACTCCGTGACCTTACATTCGTATGTTTTCTTGCTTAGAAAAGATTGTATGTAACACGTGCATTCTGATGTAGGAGTTATGTTCCTTTTTTTTGTTTTGTACTTCAAAGCGGCTGTGTTGTAAGCAATAAACATCGTGATTTATGAGTGCTGACGCCTTGTTTTAAATAACGCGCTTTGTGAAACTTTGATGCTTTGAATAAAAAGGACATTTTTCAGTATATTTCAAGCATCATTTAGAGCAGAATGGATTCCAAAGAATGAAAAGTAAAAAAAAACTAATTAATCAAACTTCAAACCTTATGAATATACTTAATTATATTTCTAAAATTATTTCATTATATATTCGGATTTGACAATCTACTTTCATTGTCTTCAGTTGTATAAGATTATACACATATACCGTTTCTTAGGAAATTTTGTCTTATATATGTTGAAGTTATGTCTTTCACATTATACAAACATCTGAAATTGGTTTTTAACACAGAATATAGGAGTCTTACATTATTTCTGTTAGAACAAATGAGACACTAAAGTTGTTGTAATATCTTAAATACTTTTTCACATAGAAAATATCCTGCTTTTTAGAGAAAAAAACATATATTATGCATTTGGATATATTATGCTTCTAAATTAAATTCCCCATTTATAAATTAGTCAATTGAGAATATCGTAGTTTTTTTTTTTCTCCATATTAATACAGGAGTTATAAATATATTAACTTAAAAATAATTATGAAATTATTTTTATATAAAAGGACATTTATCTATTCAATGCATATATAACTTAAAAACGTTAAAAAAAGCAACGCATAAGAAGCTATAAATTATATTATTGCAGTAAAATTAAAATGCTTCCTGTTAGAGATGACCTTGTTTGTTAATGCACTACGCGTGTAGAGAACAGACCTTACAGGAGAGTCAGTGTTAGGAATGATTATCCCACTGATTTTAACAATTCACATAAGGAGTGGACTAACGTCAGTAAAAAATAATTGCAATTTTTTATACTTTAATTAAATTTGTATACATTTTATAAGTGCATTACTGAAGTTGACTTCAAATTATTCTGGTTGACACTATAAATCTATGGAAAAGAATAATTCTTATGGACCTTTTGGGTTTACTATTTTGTCTAAATCTATCGTTATATAGACAAAATAACAATGGACAAACAGTTATATAGCGGACAAAGCTTTAATATAACAAATTAAATACGCATTATAAATTATAAATTTGCTCAATTTTTTTTAAATAAAATTTATTTTACTGTGCCTTTCAATTAAAGTATATGTTTTATTAATAAATTAAATGAATATGAATAAAATTTTACGAATGGTTTTGTACATATCCTTAATTATTTACAATGCATAGTTACTGTTAATCAGCGGACACATTTTGACAAACTTTCTTGGAATTCTTCCATATAGGATTAAACCAGTCCAACATAAATAACGTTGACAATCAACTGTCGAAAATGCATTGAACGTCACGAAACAAGCCGAGATGGGGTGGGGTTCAGATTAAAAGAGGTGATCCAAAAGTCTGAGAATGCAGTTGAATCGTCTGGATATAATAATTCGCATATTACTTCAGTACCATAAACGATGTACATATTTTTCTAAGAATTTCTGAAGAACTATGCTCTTTTACATAAGAAAAGTGCATTTATTTACTTGTTTATGGTAGGAAGCTCCAATTATTTAGCTGCTATTGTAACGTACTTGAACGCGAAGATTAATGAATTCTATCAAGCGTAGAAATCTATAAATAATAATATAATAAATTTGCATAATTAATATAAATAAATAAAATTGAATCTTATACTAAGGGGATTTAAGTCTGAGGATAATTCTTCGTAAGGAAAAAAAAATCCCTGGAAATTCCAATCAATCTGCTAGACGAAACACTTTTTTTCACTTTCTTTTTACAAATCTATTTGTTTTTTAAAGTATTTATTTTCGCATACAGTGGAGGAGGGTATCAAGCTCTCACACACTTAATTAATGGATTTTATGCTTAAAAACAATGAATAGTGAAATGAAGCATACATTTCTTCTCAGTCTGCTTTGGCAGGAATAATAGCAATATGTATAATAACTTCCTAAATATTTAAAAATAAAGTTTGAAAATAAAACTGCAGAGGAATTATTTAACTAATATGTATCTGCAAATATTTCTGTATAAAATAAGTAAGTAGAAAAGTACAAAAATGAATGTCTTTCACTTCTGAAATTAAAAATTCTAGTGTTATATTTTTTAAAACAAGACATAAGTCCCATGATAAATTAAATATACATACAAATTCATTGCCTGAATCCCATACATAAATATGTTCAGGACGTTATTAATTCATCATATTTTGAAATAAGTATAATATTTCCTTTTACATGAAAAATATCGAATTATTCCGTTATATGAAATTAATAAGTTTGAGCGTACAAGTCAAGACAATCTTTAAAATACACTTGAGAATTGGGAGACCAAACTCTCTTGCAGGTCTAAAGAGACCAATACTTTAGACCAGCACAACAGTGGACAAAGTATAATTTAAAATAAATTGTCGCCTCTGAAATATAAAATAAGTTGTCTTTCCTCTGTCAGTTTTACGAATGATAGTGAATGTAAATTAATGGAACAGGAGGGTTGATTTTTTTTCTTTATATTAAACATAGAAAAACATTGTCTCGAGTAATTCTTATTTTATAATACGAAGTTTTAGTATATTAGAAAATATAATTTCTAAACATATAATAATGCAAATACTTAAAAAGATAATTTGCACAATTTAATTCATACAAATGTGATATTTTGTTTAAAAAATAATGACAATAAATCTACTAAATAGTAAATGCTAAAAGTGATTACATATTATTTATTGCCTAATATGAATAATTGATATAAATATTCCTACTTTCTCGGTTTAATAATGAATCAAAAGAGTATATTTGGAAAAAGATCAAATTAAAAAAAAATTATACTGTTGATCATATAAAATGAGCCATGAAGAAAGATGATATAAAAGCAACATTTATAAGACAAATCACATGAAATATAAAGGTGAAATGATTGAAAAGAGAACCATCTTTCAATTAGTTATAATGACTGTCAATAACTGCTGCTACATTCTTCAGATTGAATGAAAGAGACTTTGGATGTGCTCTTGCATCAAGTATGCCAGTCCATTCTGGTTCCACACGATGGCAAAATTGGAACCGCCCCTCCACATTGCTAAAAGGCAGAAGAGGATGGTGTATAATGGGCAAGTCGATTTCCCATCAATCATCAGATGTATTTAATGGGCGAAAGATAGGTTCACTAGACAAGTCAATTGAAGAAGACAAGCTGGCCTGTTAATAATTATCGAACGCTGCGTTCAACTTGCGGTCTCGAAGCATTAAAATAAGACCGCAGGCAAACATTGAAACTAGGTAAGACAAGCCTCAGGTGATTAAGAGCTGGTTATTCAGTTGATTGACAATGCATATTAGAAGAATGTAGGAGTAAAACCATACAATTATCCCCAAATCTCATAATGCAAGGCATAAGGACGATATAATGATGCATAATTGAAAAATGAAGCTATCTCTACTCACGGCGATGCCAGTCTCTGTTACGACTATCGTGGTCATGTAGGCAGAATCACAATGTCATGAAATTCGTTCATACATGTCCATAATTCATGGCACCATTGTAGACATAAACGCCTGTGGTCTAGAGTCAAATATAATCATAGCAGTGGACGCCTTGCTGAAATTTTCCTGTACAAACTACGTCAAATAGTAACTGCTGACAGATTAGTGTGAAGCAATTCGGTGTGTATCCTGACGTTGCAGTGATATTCATCAATGTCATGTACACAATACAAATGCATTTATTTGGAGTGGGGAGACTAGATTGATGAAATGCTTTCCGTTAATCGGTCCGTCCTTAATACTTCCGTCGAATGCATATTCACTTGTCTGTGACTTGATTACGACCGATATGGACACCAATTACATGGAATGGCAATCAGCAGCAATGCCTATAAGTCACCTTCTTCCTCAGTCAAGTTGAAAAATCTGCTCGATTGACTCCTATTTCTTTTCCCCGAGAAACACTTAAGCTTCTCACGCAACAAAACCACACGACACATGATGAAATAAATAAGCTTTTTGGAGGAGTGATAAAAGGTCACTTGAACCGAATATTGATTTTGCTTTTCATTTTTTCGCGTGCAAATTTTGGAACAGTGAAAATGAGTATCAATATCACAACTATAGAATTTACAGGTCAGTTTTTCTGTAATCTCGTTATAATATACAATGACAACCTTTCTACTTCTAATTCTAGGTAGCAAAGAAAATTCAAGATTTTATTCTTCGATAGATTAATTACATTTATTTCAAAGGTTCTTTTTTAATGTATGGACAGATCTATCTATGATAAGTAATTTACATGCAAAAATAATGTATATGAAAATGTAGAAAATGAATAGGAAACTTATAAATTATATTATGATTTTGTATTCTGAACAAAATAAAAACCGTTATTATACTCACTAGCTACATGTTTTTTTCAACGACAACTAAGAAACCTTTTATCTTTGCATGTGAAGTTTATCATTGCATTTTAAAATTAATTTGATTTTAATAATTTTTAACTGATACCTGATGGCCGAGTGTTTAGCGCTCTGGCGCTCAGTGCCACAGTTTTCGAGGTCGAGACTCGGTGGGGGCGTGGATGTTTGTAGTGGTTCGAATTCGACTTTAAATAGTAGGTCCTAATTTAATATGGCTGTAGAGCGGTAGACATACGGCTGACAATCCTACACCGTAAAAAGAAGCATCTCATGTTACGAAATCTGCCAGTAGGACCAAGGCCACCATGGGGCTGTTGCGCCAATGATGATAATGATGAATAATCTTTAACAACTAATTCAGTTTTTTCTATAAAAGTACCATTTATTCGCAACTGTTAGTGTAATTAATCTAAATACTTAAATTTTAGCTTAAAAACATATTTTTACGTCATAGAAAAAATTTAAATATGAAATTCGTATTTCGTAATATGTAATTTATATTCTAAAAAAAGTACTTCTGAGGCAATAAATAATTAAAAATAAATCTTTGAGTATGTTTCATAAAATAAATATCGCTTTTGGGAAAACAAATTTTTTTCTCAGTTGAATTAGGTTCGATTTCAATTTTATTAAATATTTAAATATGTCTCATGAAGAAAGCTGTTCAAAAAACGTAATTAACCAAGCTTAAAAAAAAAATGTTTTACACGCAAATAAGTCGTTATCCAAAAGTGCTTTTCTTTTATTTAATTGCGGTGCTTATACAAATATCAATTACTTTTCCAGAATTGTTTTGAATAATCATTACTGAAACCGTTTTAAAGAAATTTGAGTAAATTCTTATAAAATATTCACAAATGTATTGACGATTAAAAGTTTAATGTAAAATGTATTTACATGAGAGCAAAAGAAGTAAGCTCTTTCTTAACAAAAATTTATAACATATGTCTAAGAATATACTGTAATGAATATTTTAATAACATGTTTTTAAATAATTTGACAAGTAATTATGTAAACATTTACTATCAAGCAAATGATTATCTATATTATTTAGCAATTGCGCACTGATTATTAGAATTAATGTATTAACAGATTTTAAAACACTTAAACGAAATATTATAAATGTGTTTCTTAAATACTATACAAGTTAATTTGTTTTTATCGCACTTTAACTCTACAAAAATAATGATGTTTAAAATGAGAATGTCTTTATCACATATTTAGATTTAAAAAAGCACAAAACTGAAGTCTCAATTTTTCTAAATAATATAAATACATTTTATGACTTTATGTGTCAATTAACATGTTTTGTATTATTAATGTTTATTACAATTGTATTTATATATTTGCTATTTGATTTCATTTATGGCTGAACATCTATTTTTCAAACATTGATGATAAGTTATACCCTTCAATTCAGCCAATATACTTAATAAACTTATTGTACCCTACATTATTGTCGTTGTGTTAATCTTCAGTGTCCTGCAGTGCGGGACGGGCATCCCATGAGTAGTCCACTCATGGATGGTGGAAAAAGGGTATCTTCTGTTGTGTTGGCGCATCCATAGGTAGAATTCTTCCATGGCTCCCTGAAAAAGGACGACGGTGCATTGCAGAAGTACTTTTAGAGGGAACTATCCCACATTTACTCATCGTATGGGAGTAAAACAGAAAAACTCCCACCAGGTAGTGCGACTAACGAGGAAGGATGCTGAACTTCACATAGGTCATTGAAACTCTCTTTTTTTTGATACAGTGTCTATTACAAAGACACCAGCGAAATGAACCTCATCCCTAATACACCTTAAAATAATGAGTAACACTACTTTAGTGGATCAATGATGTTCCGTATATTAGTAAAGGTAGGTCGATTTATTGCCTTCTGCGATTTGAACTGAATAATTTCGGTGTAACTAATTCCTGTGATCTTTTTCTTGCATTTTTATTTAGTATTACTGGAAATTTTTATATTTCTAATCAAGTAGCGAATCTATCGATGTGAAAAACACACTTAAATATTAATACAATACCATATTTAGGAAACAATGACTATAGAGAACTATCAATAGCTGCAAACCAAACACTCATCCCCTAGCACAGTTTACCCCAAAGTCAGATAAATAAAGTGATATTAACTTACTGCGCCAAAGACGTAGGTTTATGAACAATTCAAAAAGTGTATCAAGTGAGTTTAAATGTAAAAATCGAGTAAAACTGTTATGTATGTGTTTAATGCAAAAATGGATCATCATTCGATTGCAGCCCAAGAACTATTAACTGATGTGAGAGAAACAGCAACGCTACTATCCGAACTTAAAAAAAATATATATATATGGACATGATTGCCGATTGGTATTCAAAACAAGATTGTTCAGATTGAGGAATCACAGCAACGAATGCACGATAAAACCACGTACAGAAATAAATTAGAACCCGTTTTCCGAAATGAATTAAAAGAAAGAATCAAAACAAATTTGTCCAATATTACGAAACTAATGCAATCAGAAGGTTCACATTAAATTCTAATTAAAAATAAAAATTTGTAGTTTAATGTGTTGTTTTTTATCCCACTTGGTCGACAACATCATCTGGGCCAAGTCTGTGAGCCCTTGTGCTTCCATGGAAGGAAGAAAGAGGGTGGCGGCTTCTGTTGTTATACAGCACCAATACGTAGAAGTCTGACTCGGTCTGCTGCCGCTGAAGGAGGGCAGTCTCTTCCGGGAGGACTTTTAGGGTAAACTGCACCGCATCTGCGAACGCGTGGGAGAAATCTCAGAAAATCCCCACCATGTGAACCAACTAATGAAGCCAAATGCTGAACATGACAATCGTTATTGAATCTTCCCGTGTTCTACAAAAAGCTGCCAGTGGATTGAACTTCAGCCTTAATACTCACGACGCAAATTGATATTGAATCAGAAGTCTTACGTAATTTAATTTAAATATAAATTGTATAACATAAATAATTTGATATTTGACCACACACCCACTCTATATATTATACTGGGTACAACCTTCAGTTATTTTTGTCTTCGGAGTATGCGATCCAAACAGTTTGGAGAACGCTGCTTTAGCACATCTAATTTCGCACTACACTGCTGAGTAAAAGATAGACAGCCGAACTAAACCAGAAAATAAATCATTATCAGCACTATTGGACACAAGACGAAGAAAGTGTTATCAGTGTCTACCTTGAAAGGGTTAAAAAAGAATATTTTCTTCCTTTTTCCGCCCAAGAATCTGATAAGCATTTTTCTGTTTATTTACAAAGATAAAGCTGCCAATATGTGTGATATATTGCCTTATGATTATTTTTACTTTAACATTAAAGCATCTCTTTTACTAGCACAATGTCGAAACAGTCATTCTGAAGCCATCTTTTTTTTTCTCCGTCAACATTTTAATCATTTTTAATACTTGCAGATTGAAATTTGTTTTAAATATAAAACACAACCCAGCATTAAAACAATTTCCAGCACTATAAAATCGTGACGAAGAATTTTTTACGGGAATTGCAACTATAAAAAAGTAACTAAAGCGCATCATGTACAAAGAAAATAAAGTTTTATGATTGATATGTTTGTCGAAACACTGGATGTTTTGCATCTCTCATTCATATGCAAATTTTCCGTCATTTGCATAAGAAAGAAAAAGTTTGGTTTTGCCCTTGTTCATTGTTGTTGTAAGTTTGCACTCTGTTATTTTGCAGGTGCAGGTTTTAATTATGGGTTACTGGAGTTCGTCAAACTGCAAAAAATCTAAACCAAGGTCAAATTTTAATTTTAGTGTTTTGTTTAGTGTAAAATTTTTAAAAAGGCATAGTTAAATGAATATGATTTATTTGAAGGTATAAAAAAGAAATTTTTAAATATACATAAGGAGTTTTGACATACGCAGAATTAATTAATATTTTAATTATTGAAATATTTAAAATGTTTATCTTATATTTTTGAGAAAATGGAAGCGAGAACTGTGAAGCGAAAGAGATGAAGTATTTATTAAAGTGTTGGTGAAGCATTTATCTGTAAGAACAATCTTGTTGTTAGTGAAGTATTAATCTGTAAGAACAATCTTGTCGTTAGTGAAGTATTAATCTGTGAGAACAGTCTTGTTGTTAGTAAAGTATTAATCTGTATGAACAATCTTGTTGTTAATGAAGTATTAATCTGTAAGAACTATCTTGTTGTTAGTGAAGTATTAATCTGTAAGAATAATGTTGTTGTTAGTGAAGTATTAATCTGTAAGAACAATCTTGTTGTTAGTGAAGTATTAATCTGTAAGAATAATGTTGTTGTTAGGGAAGTATTAATCTGTAAGAACAATCTTGTTGTTAGTGAAGTATTAATCTGTAAGAATAATGTTGTCAGTCCAGTGTTTATCTAAAAATAAACCTTTAATTTTCATAGTTACTTTGCGTCTTTTGTTGATCAAATGTTTAACGGATAAGCATCAAAAATTATATTTCACTTTTGCCAAAATGAGTCCAATGAACCCTTGTAAAATCTATTTGTAAGACAGGATCAATAAATAGCTTTTTTTTATACTATTAAAATAAATGTTTATTTGCGAATATATAATTAATGTCAAATTAAATATTTACAACTTGACTAAAGATTTCTCTAAAAATTTAATTCATTTAGTCATATAATATATGTGACGTGGTTCAGAATTTATAAAAAATAACTTTTTTTTACATTTTAATATATTATTAGTGACCAGTCCGGCATTGCGGAAGAGAAAAAATAAAGATTTATCAAATGTCATGTCTCGAACCACGTTTGTGCCATCTTGTCATCATAGTTCATTATTTCCAAAACAATACAATTTTTTGGTGTTTTTAGTTCCTACCAACTTTAATATATATATTAAATAAATTTGTTATTCCATTATCCACATAACAAGGAAGAAAAATTTATTCTCCTAATTTTTTAGGAAAACAATCAGAAATTACATAGCATCAAATAAAAATATGCATGTAAGATATAATGTAATATTTTAGTTTTGTGGATTGGATGTAATTGGGTTGAGACTTGAGACACAGGTTTGAGAACACACAGCTTTATTTACACATGCACAAACACGACACACATGCGATATTTAACCCATTTAAAGACATAATTATAGATTCGTGGAAGGATTCCACTTCTAAGCCAAAAATAAAGATACTCAGGTAAGCACTGGACGGGCTAAATATATTTCCCCTCGGGATTGAGAGACAATAAACTAAACGTTTCTCAGCGGGAGTGAAGGTTGCGCTGTACTTCCTCTCGGGTGGAAGTCTCGAGGCCTACTGACCATTTCTCCTGAACACCTCAGGGGAGGCTCTTGCAGTGCGTAGGCTTGGTTTGTCGCTCTAAGGTCATTTTATACACACTTTAGGCTAATTAGACCGGGACTTACAGTTTAACGCTCATTCCGAACCACTGACAAACATTCAAGTCACCGCCAGAATTCGAACCTGAAGCCTGTGGTACCAAAGAACAGACCTCTACCGAATTGGCTACCAGTATGCCTGCAGTGCGTAGGAGGAAACATGATTACATAATATTAATATTAAATTATGATATTGAACTGAAATTATAAAGTTACATATTATGAATAATGAGTGATTACTTTTACCAGAAATACTTCTTTCTCTAATAAATGCAAGAAGTAATTAATTGAGGTTTGCTTTATCGTTCCACGGTCATCTTGTGCACACTGCGCACTTTAGGCTAAACAGACTGCGACCTACGGTTTAAAGTAATTAATTGAAAAAATAACTTATTCATAGCATACCACACGCAGAATAATAACCAAAGATATAATTATCCTTCAACAATTTCCACTAAAAACTATAATATGAGTGGGCAAGCCTGTTCATAAAGTATATCATTTTCATTCTGATGAATTGCATCTTTTTTCATAAGAAAAAATAAATAAATCAAGATATTCATTATCGATATTATTAAGTAATAAATATGCTTAAACTAAAAAAGGTTTTCTGATCAATAGGACAATCATCATGAATATTGTGTAACAGAAACTGAAAAATATTTGCAAACCTTCAGAGAGCTTGGTTAAAAAATTTAATCTAGCGTACAGTAAAAAAAAAAAAAGACCCTGATATTACGTTTTGTGCTGTGTATTGTGTAAACAAAAACTGAAAAATTATTATATCATACTGTTTATGTTATTATACCGTTACTATAAACTGATATTGTGTAACAAAAACTGAAAAATTATTTGCAATCTTTGAGAAAGCTTAGATAAAAGGAAAAAAAAATTAATAAAACGTACATTAAAAAAAGAAGACCCTGATATCAGGTCTCCTGCTGTGTATTATATAACAAAAACTGAAAATTATTATATTGTTACTTTATATTATACTGATACTGTGTATCAAAAACCGAAAAATTATTTGTAATACTTGAGAGAGCTTGGCTAAAAGGGAAAACAAAACTTTTAATACAGCGTACAGTAAAAAAAAAAAAAAAAAAAAAAAAAACAATAAATTTTCTCTTTTTTTTAAAAAAAAAAAAAAAAATTTTAATAAAACCTAAAAAAAAAAAAAAAAAAAAAAAAAGAAGACCCTGATGTGCTGTGTATTGTGTAAACAAAAACTGAAAAATTATTATATTATTAACATAAAATTATTAAAAAAATTATTATTTTATTATACTGCTAATATATATTACACTGATATTGTGTAACAAAAACTGAAAATTTTTTTGCAATCCTTGAGAGAACTTGACTAAAAGGAAAAAAAATTATAATCCAACCTACAGTAAAAAAAACAAAAAACGAAGACCCTGACATTACGTCTTGTGCTCTGCTATCCAAGTTTGTTTAAAGATAGCATAAAATACATCCATTAAGAAATAAGTTATTACTTTTCTTTTTAAATTTAGACCATTAACATGGTGAAACTTTGTATCCGACATCTTAGTATTTATAAAGATAAATTACACCAAAGTTAATAGCATTAAAATAATATTTTAACATAGTAACAACATTACATTTTATTGGTAATAATAAAGAGTATTATATGGTTTCATACAATTATCCCTTTAAATAATACAACAATGCATAATTTAAGATAATTGCAAAGTGCTCGGAGGATGGGAGGAGTGCAATTTTCAATACTGAAACACTTAATGTATCAAACGAAAAAGTAATTTTACTGGAGGAAAGCTATTCTCTATTGTTCCACGACTTACTTTCGAACTAAGATTCTTAGAATAATGTTCTATACACTGAATAGCGCCATTAATGATCTTTTTATATGTTTCATGGAAGGTTTTAGGTTTAAAGTTCAATTAGGTTTAAGAATGCTGCAACATTTGTTCCGCAACATTTTGATTAATCCGCTTCAGTTAATAGATGATCTATCACAATATGTATTCTATGTTTTTGTTCTAATGTCGCTTGCAATACAGAAGCAGTTAATCTTTATGCCTTAATCAAGAGCTGCATACCTCTATTACGCATTTAGCACTACCCAGGGGGTACGTGTAGCTTGAAGATATGCTACGGGCACGAGTAACGATACCCACACAAGCTCTACGATCATATTATACCGGGACCTATGGTTTAAAATGGATTCCGAACCCTACAAGCATCCATGGCATCGCCGGGACTCGAATCCGAAACCTATGTTACCGAGCGCTAGCAGTTAATGAATTCACAAAGTTCATGTTGGGTAAAACTCCAGTCTATATTTTGTTTGAATAATTGAAGGGGCGATTTTTTTTATAGATTATTTTTTAATTACGTTTGAACTTTCAGATTCAAATTTGCACATAAGACTCTTTTGAATTATTTAAAATTTATTATTTTTACTTAAAACTTATATTCATTCATATTAATATTTATATTTATTATTACATGCTAAATAAGTATTATGATTCAAGACTATTATATAAGTAGAACAATTTAAAATGTTTTTGAATTTCTCAATCAAAGTTTGTTGAATTGAGAAACATATTGTAACATTTATATAATTCACGAAAATTCGAATTGTTATAAAGTACATATGTTTTCCTATATAATTATATGTATATAAATGTACAATGTAATTTTTTTCTGTAATAATATTGATAGACATTCACGATTCAAACCCTCGAATCATTTCTGAAACATGTTATTTTCTCTTTTGAATGATAATATAGTATCTTTCCTTGATTTTTTCAGTGATTATTTTCATGTCACGATCGCGATCCAGTAATTACTCCTTTTCCGGGTTATAATTCGGGTATTTCGGTTACAAAGAGCGTAATCCAATCTAGAATCTTGACCTTTGGGCTGCCATTGTATCATATTATTCAAATAGCAATTTTTCAATCAGAACTGAAAAAATTGAACAAATAATTAAATTTAAATGTAGTTTTTTCCTGACCAATCATTATTTAACAAGAAAATTATGCAAGAGATTTTATATAAATTCGACATTTTTTTTAGTATATAGGGTTTCATTTTTAATCAAGTATTTAGTATCCAAGCTGACTTAAATTAAAATTAATAATTCTTCAAGCTATTTAAATAAATACAAAAATTTTAATGAATCATTAAATAAATCTCTGTTAATTAAACTTAGAAATTCTTCATATATACTTAATTCTGAATCAACAACAATCTTTAAATATTTTATTTTTCCGGAATAGGAAATTTAGTTTGACAGATAATCTTAATATCTAATTCGATAGCTAGTATCATATTTGATTAGAAAAAAAAATTACTTTTGTAAATAAGTTTAATTTAGATTAGTAACTTTTATAGAAATAATAGAGAGTTTTTGCATATCGTATTTTGGACGTCCGTTATTTTTTTCGTTTTTTGCTCATAGAAAACATTACAGATACGCATGCGCAATTTCCTATGAGCATGCGCGGTAGGGAGAATAAAATAACGGACGTCCAAAACACGGTATGCAAAAACTCTCTATTATTTCTTATGTTGACATAAAACTGCGCTTCCTAAAAGAATTTACTATAAAAAAATATTTTTAACTATGTGTTTTCAAATATGTTTTCTAAAATTTGACCCCGATATGAAATTAAGAATGTAATTATATAAGTGTTATTTAACGTATTAAAGATGTTTTTTTATACAACGGTAAGTGTAGTGTTCCTTTTAGGAAAACCATAAAAATCTATGGTTATGAAGGGACAACTTCCTGGAACTAACTTCCGGGAAGTTAATGTTTACTAATATATTATATACTAATGTATTTATTTAATACTTCCCGGAACTATTTTAGACGTAACTATATCGTATTTAAGAAAGCATGAAATTCTCCATCAAAGAGCCTTCATGTCGATGCGAGAAGCTTACATATTTATCAGAATCACAATCTGATCTCTGCATTTCTGAAATAATGGATTCTCTCAATGGATTAGAACCAGATTCGCTTGATTGTTAGCAGAAAATGCTAACATGAGATCAGAACTGGAATCGAGCAAAATGGGTGATTGACATGCGTATAAAATCACAATTAAAATAGGTTATTACAATTTTCTCACGTGTCATTTTTCTTCAAAAATAGCCATCTTTTTATATTTGAACCGTAGGTCACCATAAACCTTTGTATATGGAAAAAAAATTCTAAACCTTAACAGGCAAGTAACAAATTTAAATATATATTTGCTATTTAAATGTCAAGCATTTGAATGGATTTTGTAAACAAAAATGAATATTTGTTTTTCTTTATTTTCCTCTTCATACCAAGAGTCCGATCTACAATTAACTCATGTAGCTCTTAACTAACCATTTTTTTTTACTATTTGCTGGAAATATCTATGTTTAAATGTCATCAGAACTTTTATGCAAATTTTTTTTCAAACTATCTACTACATAAAAAGAAGCATCCATTCGTTGCTTTATTATAAGAAAATGCATTGTACACCATGCTATATTTAAAATGAAAAACATATCTAAACTCAATAGAAACAAACTAATAAGAAGAATAACATTATATTAATGTTATGAGCTTTTAATGTTATTTTTAAAAATCATACATTGCTGGCTTAAAAAATAACCTACTATTAGAAGAATAACATTATATTAATGTTATGAGCTTTTAATGTTATTTCTAGACATACATTGCGGCAATAACGACTGTTAAAGACATCGCTAAGAAAAAGACATCAAGAAAAAGAAGATATATCTCAATATAATTTATTGCTCTATACCAACCAGAACTTATTTTTCTGTCAGAAAATGGCGGAATTGCTTCATCCTTCAAGAAAGAACAAGATTGGCCGAAATGCGATTGTTATATCAATCTGATGTAAAGAATAAATAAGACCAATCGATGCTGCTGGAGAAATAGAAATGATATATCGCCATTTTCCCAACCTCCCAGACCCATGGGAATTTCGCAACAACCGAACAGCGGACGAGGCGATTTGTTGAAAGTTCCATTAAATGGCAATGAGTGACGTTACAATGCTATCATGTAATGGACCGTCCCTGGGGAGAAACCATGGGGGTTTGTAATCACTGGACCACACGCGTTGACGTGAACGATTAACTGACGTTGTTAAGTTGACCATCCTAGCAGAAACATATAACATTTCCCAAAGCGAAATTGGCGGTTTAGAATTGTGTATGTCATGAATTGCGAGATATTCATGAACAAAGTAAAGTCGTAAAACATGTCATGAGCCATTTCGTCTACCACAAACCATTTTGACATATCCAGTTCCAATTTAATTGTGGAATCGACCTTCGGTTTACTTTTGACTGATTTAAAATCTATATCAAACTATAAAATATACAAGTGCTGTAAAATTTCATTTTAAATATGGAGTCGGAGGATACATATCAATTATTACATTTTAAATTGTATGCATATATTTTATGCTAATTTCAATGGAATTTAAAAAATTAAAAAAGGAATTCAAGCCTAATGGCAATGAGTTTTTAGGCAGAGACGCAAGTTTGAATATTTCATAACATGTCACACACCACTCTAATGGAAATCACATTTTTTGGACTACAACAAACCATTTTGACATATCCAGTTCCAATTTAATTGTGGTATCTACCTTCAGATTATTTTGACGAACTTAAAATATATGCCAGACCTGTTTATTTTATAAAAATGCTATAAAATTTCATTTTAAATAGGGTGTCGGAGTATATATATCGACTACTACATTTTAAATTGTATGTATTTATTTTAATTTTAATTTAATTTATACTAATTTCAATTGAATTTACAAACTTAAAATTGGCTTCAACCCTTATAACAATGAGTTTTTAGATCAATAGGCAATGACGTAAATTTGAATATTTCATACCAAGTCACACACCAGTCTAATGGAAACCATGTTGTTTTTTGGAAGCAGTCCGATGAATATTGTTTTTCATAGACTCTTAAATAACTGCAGAGCAAAGGAGTATCATTTTGAAAATAAATACCACAAAGTAGTTCGACTATAACATACTAAATTGTGTTCTAATTAAATTTTACAATTAATTAGTTAAATTAATTTAAATTTGTTAAATTGTATTTTAATTTTAATTTAATTTAATTAATGCTAATTTCAATTGAATTTACAAAATTAAAAAAGGGCTTCAAGTTTTATGGTAATGAGATTCTAGATCAATAGGAAGTGACGCAAGTTTGAATATATTTTGTAATAAAACTTTTAAATAAGTGTCCAACAAAGTATCATTTTGAAAAAAAATACCACAAAATAGTTCGATTGCTCTATGTTAAATAATCCTCACTCTTGCATATTAGTCTAACTAAATTTACAAAATTTTAATGGGTTTTCAAACCCTATAACAATGAATTTTTAGATCAATAGGCAGAGATACAAGTTTGAATATTTTATAACAAGTCACATACCACTCTAATGGAAATCCCGGTTTTTTTTAAAGGTGTGATGAATGTGGGTTTTCATAAATAACTGTCCAACAAAGGAGTATCATTTTGAAAAAAAAATACAACAAAGTAGTTCGATTCATCTATATGAAAAAATGTCTCTCTTGGTGCAGTTCGTTCATCAATAAAATAATTATATTATGCACCCCTAATGAATATCCCATGAATTAAATAGTCTTGTTGCATATTAGTAAGCGCTCATTACCACTAGGTTAAGAATAGGGGAGGAGAAGTATTAAAAAAATATTTCTGATACCTTGGATCGTTTGTTTATGCATACAAATACACCGCAAAATTCTGCCAAAATAATGATAGTGTGGAATAAATTCTCTCATAGGGAAAATAAAAGAAAAATTGCATTTTATATAGCGAATATGGAAGGTCCAAAAATATCTACCCTTCCATTATGATTGTACCTCTAATAAACTAAAATATTCCAGATAAATGTAATTTTAATAAATTTTTCAAAATTCTTTTTATTTTTTTTTTATTTTTGTTTCAAATTTTTATTTTCACGCAGTTGTTTGCAATAAATAATTCAAAATAAAATCCTTTTTTTAAAATGAGAAAAGAAATTTGAATAAAAAATATTTTAACACAATTTTTAGTGAACAAAAATCAAACTATTGTCCTTCAATTTTATACTCCTGCTGTTAGTTTTAAAATAGATCATTTTTTTTTCAGATAGAATAATGGTTTTTTTATAAAATATTCAGTTCTTTAAATTTTTACATTAATTTTTTTAAGTACGTTTACTTAAAATGTTTTATTAACAAGAAATTTATGCTTGTAGTTCAGTAGATAAATTTGATTACTAAAGCAAGAATGGCAAAATATCCTAAAACGAGAAAAATAATTACGGTTTCCAGTGAAAAAGTCATATTTACGTTATATTTTATGAAAAATCAAATTATTAACGTATACAATTTTAAGAAAATTTTCTTATATATTGTTTTCTCAAAACAGTTCATACAATTTCAAAATTCTTTGTTATAATAACTGTTAAAATTTACGAATACAGTAAGTCAAATATTAAAGTCTATGACACATTATTTGGAAAACAACAACAGCAAAAATACACGAATGTGTTTTTAATAGAAGATGAATAAACGTCATAATTCCATTTAAGGAATAAATACAAAATATCACTTTTAAATTCAAATTAGTTTTATTTTACATCATAAAATGAAAAAAAATTTTAAAAGTTAGTTTCAAATTATCCTTTCATGCATTTATAAAAAGATTTCCTGGCGACATAATTTAGCAAAATAAATTAAATAAGCGTCTGTACAAATGAATCACAGATTTAATATCTGCGAATGAATACATTTATTGAGTTTTAATATTAATAAGAATATAAGATTAATTCAATTTCAACAAAATGCAGTTTTGAAATACTATTTTTGATCAATTTCCCAAATTATCTCTTTATGCAAGTCATCATAAAATACATTTTTTAAAGCAGTCTGTTTATTATAAATATTTAACATATATAAAAAACATTATAAATAAGTAAATCCTTTTAACTAATGTAAATCAATTAAATTTCAATAAATATTAAATCTTTTTTTAGTTTATCAACAAAAAAAAAATTAGTTTATGTTTTTCATATGAATTATCCCTTTTCTTTTACATTTCAATGCAATGATTCCACTAAGTTGATAATTAAATGACTTTGAAGAAAATTCATTATTCAAGTTGACTATATTATTTCCAAGAAATGACTTAAAAAAGGAATTCTTAATTTTGTGAATTTGAATAAAGTAAAACATGCAGAAATAAATTTCCTGTTAATGCAGTTAAAAACTCGATAATGCATTTTATGGCTTAAAAACTTATTAAAGATAAATTATTAAAAATGCATTATCAAATTTTCATCTATAAAAAAAATTATAATACATAAAAAGCAAGGATATATCTTTTATTTATTGTTAAAATTCATTCTATAACGGAATAAAAATATATCACGCAGATATTTTTGAGCACCAATTACTTTATTATTGACTACAACCCTTGAAATAGTAAATAAATAAATGTAAAATTCAGTGTAAAAAAAATGTTTTAAATTTTGTACCAAACATATTTCAAACTACTGAAGATTCATTCAACAATGAGGCTAATAACTATTTCACCATGTGAGTTAAAAAAATAGGCATTATAATAAAAAATAATATCTACACAATCATCTATATATATATATATATTCACTCTGGCACAAAGCAATAAATATGCAAATTATGGCTAAATCTATTTCTTGTTCAAGCGACATCAACTAAAAGAAAAATGTGTTGATAACGCTAGCAGAATCTATCTAAGTTACGTTATCTGCTTCTTATTTATATGCAAACTAATTTAACTTTCATGAAAAAAACAAGATTAAAACCTACCTTTGGAAGAAACAAGAGCATCCGCAATCTATCAGTTCTGTTTTTGCACAAAATCAAAACCACGTTGAGTAAATAAAGAGTAACCGTAGATTGTTACCGGTTCAGTTTTAACTTACAGCCACTCTTACACTACTGACATTAAAAAAAATAAATTCCGGACTCAGAACGCTAACAGAATAGCGATCAGGGCTTCTTTGGAAAAGACCGGTTCATCAAGACCTAACTGCCTTAAGACGAAGATCGGGAGAATGAAAAAAAAAAAAAAAATACCATTCCTTTTTTTTCACTTTGTCTTTTTTTTTATTTGTGTGGTTGTTGTAAATTTCTGCCAAGTTTGATGCTAATTTCTGCTGACATATGCTTATTTCTAATGTACTAACACGCAAGTGTTAGTGCTTTTCTTTTGATATGTAGAAAATTATTCCTTCAGGGCAAGATTTTCTTTTTCGAAGATTGCCTCCAATAAGAGCTAATTCAATTTTACGCATTGTGAAAACAAATAAAAACCACTAGGTTTTTTTTTATTTTTTATTTTTGTATTCTTATTCTATTCACGAAAAACTCGTTATAGATTTGTAACTACTTAGGCTTAATCCATTATTCTTTCAATATCTATTGACGCAAAAAGGTTTATTGTAAGCATTTTCTGCAATGTCCTGGACTTATAATTTCTTGAAAGCTTTTTTTTTCTTCTTTCAATCTAAAGAACCACTAATGCGAGGTTAGAGTTCAAGTTCTTGGTAAATATGTTGTGATAGATAAATGTGTATTTCCTAAAGATTATGCTATATTTTAAGCTGTAATACTTTAACAGAAAGATTTTTTTTTTATATTCTTTGAATGATATACTTTTTGAATTATTTTTTCATAGTTCTTTTAATATGAAAAATAAATACATTTTTTTTCTCTTAAACTCGTATTACATTAGTTAAATCTTTTCAGCTTTTTAAGAGATTGAACATTCATTTTGCTGTATTTATAAAGTTTTAAAGGGGTCTGATGGCCGAGTGGTTAGCGCTCTGGCGCTCGGTACCGCAGGGCTCGAATCCTGGTGGGACGATGAATGTTTTTAATGGTTAGGAATCCACTTTAAACTGTAGGTCTCGGTCTGCGTGATTGTTGAGCGTTGTGGGGGTAGTGTTGCTCAAGTCCGTAGCATATCTTCAGCTACACGTGGTTCCTTGGTAGTACTAAATGCGTAACAGCAGTACAGTCTTTGCTTATGTCATAACGACTAACTATATCTCTATTATCAACTGCATTATAGCAACAACAACAAATTTTAAAAATTATTCTGCAAGTAAGGGGCATAATGGCCGAATGGTTGGCGCTCGGCACTATAGGTTTCGGGTTCGAGCCCGGCGGTGCCATGGATGTTTGTAGTGGTTTGAAATCCACTTTAAACCGTAGGTCCCGCTCTAACATGATCGTAGAGCGTGGAGTTATTTATATTTCGCGTCCGTAGCTTATCTTCAAGCTAACACACGTCCTGGTTAGTTCTGAGTGAGTAACGTAGGTGAAGCGCTTGCCATAAGGCATAAAAGACAAGTGTTTGCCAGCTGCATTAGAAAAAAAGACTTCTGCAATTAGTTTAAATGCATTCCACAGTTTCAAGGTGAAATATTTTCTTTCTATCCCAAATATATTAATATACATTAAAACGCTTTTATCATTTATTTTCTAGGAATCAATGGGGTCTTTGAAAATTTCATTGAGCTTTCAAATTAATGAAATTTTATTCGAAAATCAATGTTATAACCGAAATCTTGTGCATACGTTTAGATGGGTAAAGTAAATCTTTAATTCGAAAAAATGCCCTTTCGTTGATCCTGAGGAGGAGGGTATGAACTCTCGTGTACACGCCTTTTTGGTGTTTATTCCTAACTGCTGTTGAGCAATGGTTGTATTATAAATGCTACCCTTCCCGGGTGCAGCAATTTACTCAGCCTGCAAGTTTAATTTTCTAGTGGGTTTTGGACATATATGTTTTCACCACACATTTTCATTTTTACACTGCTAATAACTAAGATAAAAATTTATAGCGTTAGTATAATTGAATAACCAAAATTTGCAAAAAAAAATTTTCAAAACTGTTACATATATGATTTTCCACGATATATGGAAATTAGGAAAGTTTTCCGAGTTTTTTACTTCATTTGCGATTGTTCGGTTTGTTGCATGACAAACCTAATCCATCGATTCTCAAAGGATGCTCCAAGCTTTGGTTTGTCGCTCTACGGTCATTTTATACACACTTTAAGCTAATTAGACCGGGACCTACAGTTTAAGGTGGATTCCAAACCACTAACACACATCCATACCGTCGCCAGATGCTCCGATGAGCATTGGTGCTTCCGAGAAGATTTCCGGGTTTCATTCTAAGGCAATGAAAAATATGTGGCCCAGAATTAAAAATAAATGCAGTTACCTTTTAATTGTCAGATTTTCCATTCAAAGGCAGCTTTCATTACACATAACTAACATTTCTGATTGTTTTTAAAAAGTCGCCTAACAACAATAATGCGCCAAAGAAGGAATCCACGAAACTAGATGATGTAACTTCCATAATTGGTTACTAGGAAAGATAACGTCCAAATGATTTTCAACACTAATATTTTTTTTTTTATTGCAGCCTCTGAGATTCTGCCGCCTGTATGTAGTTGATGATCAGGCTATAAAACTGTGAGGCGAATGGTAGTTCTTATTTCGATGCTTATTGTCAAAAAGCTGTATATAGTTCTTCTACAATTATTTGTAGACTTCTAAATGCGTCTTCTTCAAAATGTTTGAGAACCACTGATCTAACATTTAATCAAATTTGTTCAATGCATTTTACAAATTTACACTTTTAAAAAGTTTTAATGTTGCGTAATGCATTTTATTTGGTTGGATGCTTTTGATGAATGGTAATGTTATTGTAGGTTTGCGGAGATCTTTGTTCGCGAAGAGATCTCGAATTCCATTTTTGTGGTTTACATAAAGATACATACATTACAACTTGCAACCTATGCAAGTTGAATTTTTAAAGTAAATAAAGAAAATAATTAAAAGCCTCTTTTTTTAAATTACAAAATTGAAAACAGGAAGAAGAAAAAATTAAGCAATTACGAAAAATTGTGGTAAGTATTGAGCCATATCTCAGAGAGAAAATGAAAATTGTACCACAGAAACGAGCATATCAAGGATTATTTTAAGAATTGTGTGATGCCTTTTAGTATTATTTTTTATTTATTTATTTATTTTTTTTTTCGTAAAGTGAAATGTCAGTCATAAATAACATACATTTTTTAAAACAGGTTGTTAATATTATTAAGGGAATTATAAAGTTGTTATAGAACTTGTAAATATAGTAAATTGTCTGAAACTAGAGAGAGAGAATACACTTCTGATATCAAAGTTTCTGAAGTACCATAGAGAGTAGATATCATTCTAAGGATATCTTATTTTCTAGCCTTTGTAAGGTTCCACTATTCGAGTGGTCAGTGGAATCCCAGACTGGCTATAATTAGATAGGCTATAATTGGATGCAGAGAGGAGATATAAATTAATCTTTTATTTTCAAGTGACATAACAGAGTCATACAGATGAACGGATAGTTAATTATAATGTGTATATTAAGTTTAGTTCGAAGTTTATGATTATGAGAACGATAATTTAATTTACTGACAAGTATAACACCTAAATATTTAGTTTCTTTTGACCAATTAATTATATTATATATAGTTATATTTAGAGGATTGTAAGATTTTTTTGCAGTTAAACGTACTGCTTCTGTCGTATCAACATTAAGGTTTTTTTTAATTAATCAGCTATTCTTCGAGTTCGAGAATGTAGTTATTATAAAAAAGGAAATATTATAAAAAAGGAAACAATGGCATGATATTATGAACGAAAGAATTATTTTTGCCTACAGCGATGACAGAGTGTTTCTCCAAAGATAATTTTGAATAATTTTTATTATGGAGAAAAATTGTACGTAATTAACGTAGAGATCGAACAGTTGATTCAGACTCTATCAAATACTTTGTCCACACCTAGAAACATACATTTTTTAGCTTTCAAGAAAATCCTTTGGAAACAGTTTCAGTTAAGTAATAATGTTGAGGCGTTGTAGAGAGTTTTTCAGTGAAATAAAATTGCTATGGAATTAAAATCTGATTCACTTTTAAGACAATTCAGTATGACCTTTCCGATTAATTTGTTGATAGAGGAAAGAAACGAAATGGAGAATGAATCTATTAGGAGAAGTTGGATCCTTGCCTGGTTTGATAAAGAATTCAATCCTAGCTGTCTTCCAGGACTTTGGATTGTAACCAATATCAATATTGAATATAAAGTCACCTAACTTGTAGATTTTAAGAATAAATTTGAATGGAAAGGAATGTTACTTACTGCCAAAAGTTAAGTAAGCAGAACAAAATATTTTGTTTATTTTGTTTGTCTCTCTACGGTCATTTTGTGCACACTCTGGGCTATTTATACCGGGATCTACAGCTTAATGTGGATTCTGAACAACTAATAAACATTCATGCCACCGCCAGTATTTGACTCCGAAATCTGTGTTAGTTATTTTTCGAAAGCCAATCCGAATTGGAGAAGTTGCAATTTGTAAGTAGGCAAATAGGACATATAAGCCAAGTCAATAACGGTTTCGCATTGAGAAGCATGCAAAAAAGGCAGTCGTTAAGAAGCCATCATTGTGAAACGTTGATAGTGATTAGAACTTCCTTGCTCTTTGTTTTCACGACAACCCTATTTCCAGAAGACGAATGGAAGATTGTGAGTGCTGGCGTGCTGTCAGATGCATTTAAGCAAAGCAATAAATCAGATGTTTCTCTTTTCTTCGGCGTTCGTCATTCCGTAACTTCACGATTATAAAAACAATTTCTAACCAGTCAAACAGTTAACAGAAGACCTGTGGGCGGTCTCCCAAGGGTTACGACCTGAAGGCGTATGAAGTGGAACTGCGTCCGTGTCATTTCTATTGTAGCGGGTGATCAAAAGCTCAGCTAAGACTTCCGCTATCTCCCCACACATGCCCACTCGATCTTGTACCGTATGTTATTGGATTTAAATGTGTAGTACATGGGCTTTCGCCTTGAGGCCCATGAGTGGTTTTGCGTCATAAACTCTACAGACCCGTTCATTTCAGGGGGTAAGTGGCACGCCTACGGCGTCCAAGCATCTATTGGTTACGGCCCACAACGAAGATCATTGAATGCTGTTGTAGCCAGGCGTACTCAACTAGCGACTCCACACGAGTGACGCATATGGCTGCAGCGTCCATTGGTAAGAGGATATCTGTCACTATCGTGCGCCGAAGGCTGCTCATGAATGGACTGTACGCCTGTATACCCAGAGTTTGTGTTCATCTATTCGTCCAATTCAGAGGGGCACAATTAAAGTAGTATCGCCAACATGTCAATTGGACTGTGTCTTTTTGGGGAAACGTTATGTTCTTGGATGTCTCAATTTGAATTGCAAACAGACGACAAGCTTGTAAGGATCTTGAAAGAAGAAGATAGAAGCATTCTGCATCAGAACATGGTCGAACATCATACATTTCTTAGTGGAAGCATGGCCGACAGGGATTTCGTTGGGTTATCACACCGATCTGCATATCTTTAGATGTGGTTCAATGCCTGCTTTCCGATATCGGGATCAAACCCTAGACCCCACTGAGAGATTTTAAATTGCATCACTTGGCCCTGCTTTTGTTACAGTGAATAATAAGGCTTTTTCTTATAGAGCTATAATCGACGACGACTATCTGGGAAGCGAAATTGTTTGCGAGTACGGATTGGCTTTGAGATGGCTTTGAAAATCTTTGAGATGCCCTCGGCCGTCTCCCCAACCCCTCTCACAGAGCTGCAAATTTCTCTGCACGAGGAATGGCGATTACTTCACTCTGCTGTGGTTGATCACTTCATGGAAAGCACGGTTACACGCTGTAAGCTTTGTATACAGGTTAAGAGTGTTCAAATATCCTGTTAACATCGGTTTTGTTTGTTTGGCTTTAAAAGTCATTTTGTTAAAGAATCCAATATAACTTCCTATTATAACTTAGAAAACATTCAATGTTATCTTCATCTTTCAACGTAATTCTTTGTTTTATTCCATCATGAACATATTTTCTATATTCCTGCCGCATTTCGTATCAGTCAAAGCAGTACTTATCGAATTTTCCCATTTTACAGCTGCATGATTGACTTTTGACAATAAATATTTAAAAAAAATTATCTTATTCAGTATCATAAAAAGAATTCGAATCAAGTAGTATTGTTTTCATTTGAGCGTAGTGGCAATATGAATAAAGACAAATCATCGTCGCGCTCAAAACCAATCCAGCGTTATGGCAATACCTTATTTAAATAATTACGACCATCAAACCATGATGGGGGTGATGTTTCATCTTGTTGAAACTCAAACCTTGTAGTGTCTTAAACTTTAGTTGCAGTAAATAACCATTTTTAAAACTTGTCCTGATCTAAGGAGTTCACTCTTCTTCCCCTGTTCTTTCCACTAAACTAAGAATCCTTGGTGCAGACAAACAGCAAATTCTCCACCATGAGGATCCGGCAAATAAAATTAGACACCAATAGCACGCACGCTGTTTCGAGATGATCATCCACTCCAGTATTTATTGCACCTGATAATTCTTAACTTCACCTCTCAGTTGAGAACTGTATCGCTAGAGTTATAGGTTATCTTAATTTGGCGGAGTTATGCAATGCATTTTTTTTTACATTTTTACCTCCATAATCAGCGGCCTGGTGGCCAAGTGGCTAGTGGTCTGGCCACTTGGTTCTGGTACTGACTGTAGCCCTTGATATCACAGGCTTCATGTTTGAATCCTGGTGGTGGCATGGATGTTTTTAAGTGGTTCGGAATCCACTTTAAACTGTAGATCCCGGTCTGTTTAGGCCTTGTGCGCAAAAGATGACCGTATAGCGACAAACCAAACAAAAAAAACCTTCATATTCATTATCAAAACCCACTCATGGTCATTGATAACATTAATTCTATTAGAATAATCAGGTTCGAAACCGCCAGCAACATCTGCTGCAATCACTTTTTTTTTAAAAAAAATTAGATAACTAGGAAAATGAATGGCACGATGACAACTAGGAAAATATGTTTATCTAACATTATTCAGTTTGCCTGAATAGTTATAAATATTTTTTTTTGTTTAATCTACAAGTATTTTTAGTGTAATAAAAGCGTGAAACCAATATATAAAATATTTTTACTATATCCTTTTATTTTAATCACTACTTCAGCTCATTCTGGCATTATATACGTTAATTAAAAATTTTGTTACCACTTTTGGTGTAATATATGTTTAAAATGTTATTTAAAGTTGAATTAATAATAATTGATTTAATAACGTTTGTTAATTTAATAACCTACTTTTTCTGGACTTGATTTGACAAATCCAAAGAAAAATTAATAATTTCATTAAGATAAATACATTATGATGATATTTTAAGCTGATTTTACAAGCAAAATTTTTTTTCGGTACACAAGCCTTGGAATAAACTTGGAATTATCTCGTTGCGATGTACATTTTCAAACAATAGACATATGTTTCTTCAGATTCACCTACAATATATAAATACATGCAATCTTGTTCGAAAAATGAACGAGAAAAAAATATAATTCACTAAATCAATATTTCCAATTATTGATACTTTTTTGCACAGCAATTAAATGTTCTTACCATGATCTACTTAAACAGAAAGAAATTTTAAGGGATTAAATGTTGCAAAACTGTTTTAGAATGTTTTTAATATTTTAATGTGTTTTCATTGATAATATTTTATGATTTCTTGAGTTAACAATTATGTAAAATTACAGTTTCCAAGAAGGTGGTACACAACTATACTACATTTACAATTACTGCAATTTCCAAAACAATATTTTGTAACTAACCTCCGATACTGACAAAATATTCCCTTATGAATGTACGGATTGCAGTATTTAATACAATAACTAATTGTTATATGATGTCTGTACGTTATCTCCCTCAGCTGAAAAACCTAATAACTATGTATTTCAACCAGCAATACAGTAATTATTACCACCAAATAGAAATAAATATATTAATAATTATCAGAAATTGAGTTTATATAAATCAACATGCATTCTCAAAAATGCCATTTTTTTTTATCGAATATATAAAAAAAAAATTATTTTGCATTGAAATACAAATTGTATTCATCTTTATTTATATAAAAAAATACTTCAAACTGGTAAGCAAAAAATAATTCATTTAATAAAAATCACAACACAAGAAAAATGAAAAATTAGCATAACGTATACAATTGAAAATAATTTAATGTCGTGTAACTTGTCCTTGTGAATTAATAATGACTTGCAGTCTAGCAAGAAGATTTTGTGTGGTATTTGGTGTAATTTCAAATCCATGCTATCCATGCTTGCAACAATGCATTTTTCAAAACATCGTTTTCTCGAACACTGTATTCTTTAACTAGTCACCTCACGTCACCTCACCTCACCTTACCTTAGTCACCTAACTAGTATTCTCGAAATCAAGTTCATTCCGTACGTTTTTGAATTCAAATCAGGTAAAGGGTGAAAGCAGTACGGAGCTGTGCAGATACATCATAAAGTAGTCATATTTTTAGAATCTTGGAACGTGTGTTTTGGATCGCTCTCATGCTGAAAGATCCACTAACTTCCAACTTGTAATCTGTCAACAGATAGATTCCTGAACATAATCTTGCAATATTTTCAAACAAGAAAACTATTGAAACTGTCTGAACTATTGAAACTATTGAAAACTATCTAAAGTATTTAAAACTATCTGAAGTATTTAAAATTATCTGAACTAATAAAAACTATCGGAACTAATAAAAACTATCGGAACTAATAAAAACTATCGGAACTATTGAAATTACTGAAAACTATCTGAACTATTAAAACTATTGAAATAGAAATTAAACTTTGTTGGATGTAGAATGGATAGTTTGAAAACTATTGAAACTATCTATCCTACATTTAAAAAAATTTAAATTTTTTCAACAATAACAGCCGTCATTGACTCCAAACCAGGAATTTCTTCCAAATCGTTCTTCTCCTCCACCACACTTCACTGTTGGAAGGACATCAATGGGTTTCGATTCTTTGTTTCTATGTTGCTAAATTTTGTCGCTACTATCACTTCGAAAATGTCATCGGTAAAAAGGATAGTTTAAAAGATAGTTTATTTATAGTTATAAATATTTTTTCCAAAATATAGTTATAGATATATTTTGGAAAAATATTTATAACTATACGAATAGATATATTCATAAGTAAAGTTCAGAGTTTTTATATGGTCTGATCATGAACAGTTTTCTTCATAGAACTCAGCCATGAAATCTTGCAGTTCGTTGAATTCTCTGAACTGTTTCCGCATTACTAGTTATCAACACAGCATATTCCATTAATTTAGATGAGGACAGTTTCGTATTTAACAACACTTTATTTGTCAATGCTCCAACATCTCAATCACTCAAAATTTTCGGCCTTTCACTAGGAAATTTGCTAAAAATATGTAGAGTTGTTTCATAATTTCTATATATATATATATATATATATAATATAAGGCTGTAAATCGACTTTATTCCAATATTTTTTTGCAATTTCAGCATAAGGTGCTTTTATTTTTCCTTAAATTAATTTTCAAATTTCAAAACTCAACACCGATTTTCCGTCTTAGGGCCATTTTAACTGAAATAGTAACAACTCAAATTGTTTAATGTATATTTAAGATTTCCTTTCCAATTATGACATATGTCCTTAATGAAACAAGTAATATAAAAAAAAAGATAAATAAAGTCAATTCCTACTTTTTTTCCGCTCTATTGCAGAAAGTCCTTTATAAATAAAAATGAAATTATCCTCTTACATCTGACGCCATCTATTGGTAGATACATGCAAATAATATAAAAAAACTAAAATTAATTTATTAAATTTAATTACTGAATTAATATTTGAAAAAACTGTATTGACATCCAGTGTCATCCACTACAAGTTCAAAAAGAAATGTATTTGAACGTGAGTGGATGAATAAAAAATATTTTATGAACGATTGAAAATTTGAACAAGGTATATACAGGGAGACTGTGAGCTAATAGAAGGAATTGAATAAAAGTGAAATAATATGATGCTTTACAAACTCACACCTCCTGTTTTTATGGGGGTTATCTTTTGTGTAGAGTTAATTTGACTTTCATAGCTTATTTTTATAAAATGTTTATTTTGTAAAATATATCGTTGAAGTAAAATTATTTTTCTGAATATTTACAATTCTTAAAACTCGTAATTTTAATAAATATGTGTTCATCAGCTGTGGCGCAATAGCCTCATGGTGGGACAAGGTCGTTTGACTGCTGGCAGATTAGATGCACGTTTACTACATAATTCCTCAAAAAGGAAAAGTTAAAAAGTAATGTTTTTTTTTTGTTTAAATTATAATAAATTTGCATTAAAAAAAGATAACACTTTTAAGGTAGTTTTTTTTAAAAAACTTTTGAACCATATCACAGTACATTTTAATTAGATATTTTAGTTAGTTACTTTTTATGATTAGTTACTTTTAGTTAGAGTATGCTAGTTATTCCTTATGATATAAGGAGTTGTTAGTTACTCCTTATGACATTATATGATTTCACAAGTTTTTAATGCTCATCACAAACCTCGTTTTATTCTTATACTTTAATTAGAAAGTTTTAAATAGGACTGAAATATATTTCAATAAATTTGCACCTCATGCTATTGTTATGCAACTAAGCAAAAAAAAAAAGGATACTTAATAATATCCATGTTATCTGTCTGATCTGATAACATAATTTGCTGGAGGAAATATTGTAATTTTGTTAATTTCTTGAGAATATTAGATAATTTTGAATGATACGATTCACTGCATCTGTTTTCTTAGACAGTTTACTATTTTACCGTTGTATATGGTTTTAAAATTTTAATAGTTTTAACAAGTAAATTATTCAATAATATTTTGGTACAATGGAGAAGCAACTATATAATGATTTATATTTCCCCAAAAAATTATAATTTTTTTAAAGATTGATTTGTCGATTTGCGGCATTTTGTGCACATGAGAGTTAACAGGCCGTTTCTACAGTTTAAAGTGGATTCCGAACCACTAACAAACATCCATGCCATCGCCAGCATTTGAACCTGAAGCCTGTGGTACCAAAGGCTAGAGCGCTAACCAATTGACCATCAGGTCGCAATTTTCTAAAGAATTTACACGATATTTGAATATATTTCAATCGAATCCATCAGAGCCAAAATGTAACAGCTGATGACAAAAGGAGATATGTCGTAAACAAAAACATTTAGATAATTTCAACTTATTTAGGGGATGGAATTTTTAAATAATTTATACTAGTTTTGAACAACTTAGTATTCATTGAATAACGTGCACAAATTATGAATGTGCATTTAAAATTATTTCATCAACTTGAACAATAGTCACTGAAAAAATAATGAAATTTCAGCAATTGAAGGTCACCGAGATTGTTTAATTCAAAACATATTTTAAGTACTGCTGCACTGTCATTATGCCATGTAGATTACATATCTTAATAAATCATAACTTCATTCTGTAATACTGTTATTTGAATTATTGGAAAACGATCTGTCAACAAACGAGAGGATGTTGATGACGTTATAAAATCGAAAGATATGTGTTGTTTATTTATTTTTTCATGATTTTTTTTGTCTGCGATCATTTTTTAATGATTAGAAGGAGATGAATTTCGTTACATTTAATATAGAAATGCTAACTGATTGCATTATAATACTAATAAAAAACGTGTTTCGAAAAATTTGCTTGTATAATTTAAAATCGAATTTTATATTAATTCAGAATTCCTTCAAATAACCAATATATAATAATTAATAAAAATTTCATTTTTTATCAAACAATACATTACGTTGGTGCGGAAGTGAGGGAGCAAATGATTTATTTTTATTTGGAAACAATATTAAGTTTCGCAAGAATTTGTAAACGATTATTTAAAATTTTTCATTGCGTTTTGTATGTTATAAATCTGTTAACTTTTCAGTTAAAAATTCGTCAATTTTCATAATACAAATATTTTTAAATTTAATAAATCAAAATCTCGTTTATCAGTTATATTTTAAAATCATTGACATTATTCCCAGCAATCATAGATATTTTCGATTATAATAATTAAAAGTATATAGGATGATCATGTCTTGTCTATCTTGTGCCATATGGACATTTATTATGGAAGAATGATTTTCAAAAATTAGGTTATCCTCAAATTAGGTTAGATTTTACCCTCCATAATTTAAAATTAGAATCTCAAATGTGGTGGTATCTTAGGAATTTGCACCTCCTTCTTAAGACCAAAACATGACCTCTATGGTTTATTTAATTATTTATGTTTTATACATTTTGGAAGCATTTTGATTAAGGAAGGAAGCATCTTGATTCAGTTCACTGGTATGAACCTGACTCGGTACTCACCTGGTCGCATACAAAAAACCTAAATCGTTCAAATAAAAAAAAAAGTTATATACTGATACAAATACCACCTGGAATGATTAAAAATGGTTTCTGAAAATGGTATTAAATTTAAGTGGTCATTCACACCAAAAAAAATCTTTATTTATTCCAAATGCGTATATCCGCTCATTGGTTATTTATAAAGTAGATGGTATATATGACATTCAACTTTGTTCATGCACTACAAATTAGCAAAGAATGAGTTACTAAAACGTCATCTTTGGCAAAAGGGAAGACAGAAATGACAAACTGAGTCTTATTTGTTGGTCATCGGCAATCAATATGCATTCTCCCAATCATTATGACTGTGAAGAGGGCTACTATCGAGACAATTCGATGGGTGTAGCATCGGAATGACTACGTATTAAGAACACGATTAACAAACATGTCCGTTGCTGATACAAAAATGTGGTGATTAAAAATATTTCTGTAAAACCTGAAATTCAGATCATTCAAACCAAAAAAAAAAAAAAATTATACGTAAGAATATATACTTTCACTACTAATCAGTTTGTACACTTCAAATTAGCAAGAAGTATACACTTTCACTACTAATCAATTTGTACACTTCAAATTAGCAAGAAGATGCAAACTGATGACGAACTGAGTCTTCTCCTTTTGGGTATCGGCAATCAATATGCATTTCCCCAATCACATGATGCTGTGAAAATGAAAAGTGATGAACTGAGTCTTATGTTGGGTATCGTCAATCGATATGCATTCTCCCAATCATCATGACTCTGAAGAGGGCTTTCTAGACAATCCGAAGGATGTAACGTCGAAGTTACTACGTATCTCCCGGACTCCAGGATATAAAATAAATATCTACTCTACACAATCTCCATTTGATACAAATCGGAACATACAGATTGAGACTGTCATTTATTAACAAAATAAATAGTTTTGTTACCAAAAGTGAATTGACAATACTAATCATCATTATTCCAATATTTCATCATTTTCTTGAAGATATATTGCTTCATTTACTGTATGATACTACAACTCTTTGATAACTCCTGTGATTTCAGCAGGCTGTAGCGTCCTCGTGTTTTAGCCCATATGTTCGATAGCATCTGCATCACGATTTTATTGCTTGTTGGATTGAAAGAGACTAATCTAACGTCTAGTCATCTTAATCACACAATTTACACCCTTCCCCATTTTTATTTCAAGTTTAGTACTCCAGACCTTGTAATCTCATATGAAGACCTCATTGCAAAAGTTGTGTTGTCTCCAGAACGTGTGCGTAATATTTATGGAATATTTGATCTTTTTCGACAGTTTATCATTCGCTGATACAAGACTTGCGTGTTTGCAGAAGACATTAAGCATTGTTTAACAGACTTGCTGTAAATCATATCTGCATTCCTATATTTCTGATTGTTTAAATGGTTTTAAATGGCGATCACCCAAAATGTTCTTCTATTTAAAATTTATTTGTTTTGACCTATTCTTAAAAGTTACGCTCGTAATTAAGTATTCTTAATAAAAGGAATTTGAATGTTTTGCTGTGAGATTTCATACTGCTTATTATCTCTCCAGAAGCTGTTCGAAAACACAAAATGAAATATTAACAAAATATTAAAAAATATGAATCTAGTAAAAAATGTTTGTTGCTTTAAAATCAAATTTGGATAATGGTCTAAATCATGTATGCATTTGTTGTTCACACATTACGAATGAGTCGAAGTAATCATTTTCAACCTTAGAGCAATTCGATACTCACGACACCTATTTAAGATTACAATACACCTAATCCTACACCCAACAAATGGTAATTAATGTTAATGCAATCATAATCGCCAAGGTTAGTAGTATGCGAGTTACTCATGATAAATGAGTTATTTCAAATATAAATGTCCTTCTGGGTTTATCTAACGACAGTTGTTTGTCATCAGTTTAAATGGATGAATGCTTTACAGAATTTCCTGACGGGGATGGTAAAGCATATTGTCGTAGACACTGATTCAAAGCATACAATTTGGATGGGTGTTTTGGGATTTAAAATATGTGCAAAAATAAAACAAGTTTGATAACAATAGTTTTGGATATTTTATTAGTAATTGTTATAAATTAGTGAAATACACGTCATATAATTTTTATATTTAGTTATTTCAATATTTTAATATGTACTAGTATTGTAATTGGGCACCAACTCATTTATATATAATTTTATAAAAACTCTTTTGTTTAATATTTATAACATTCAATATACATTAGCCAATAATCGGTTTTATATGGAAAAAAATAGAATTTAAATTATAGATATGGAATAAACATTTCATTAAAAAATAAATTTGAGATAATGATTTTCAAATGTTGTGTTGTGTGATTTTGATATGATATTTAGCGAATTAAATAAAGTCTGATTGTTTGAGTGTTGAGATTAAGTTGTAGCAATACGTATAAAAGAAAAGTATGTACCCGATGCTTTATATTTTATCGCTTTTGTTTTAAAAAAATTATTGGTATTCATGTAGAACCATGCCTTACTATTGCTAAACTTACTGCTAGAATTTTTTTCTTTTTCCTTTTATGGAGTGCAAATACGAGCTAATTTATAAGAACTAGCTCATAATTATCTGACTGGGAGGCACTTTTCCTTGATTCTTATGGGAGCATAGTAGCGTACTACCTGTTCATGTATTTTTAACAATGGTGAATCTGTCTGAACTGTACCATACTTGTGTAAGAGTTTTTGAACATCCTTTAAATTTAAATACTAAAACATCAATTGAAACTGTATGCTTTGAGTCTATATAGTATATATCTGCCTGAATATATATCCTAATTCTACTGATGTAATGCAAGCATTATAATTGTACTTAAGGTCATTAAAAACATTTTTTTACGAATTTAAAAATGTCTTGTTGTGTCTAACCTTCAGTGTCCTGCAGTGAGGGACAGACATCCCATGAATACCTACTCATAGATGGAAGGAAAAGGGGTAGCATCTGTTGTGATGGTGGACCCGCAGATAGAAGTCTGACTTGGTTCCGTGTCACTGAAGAAGGAGGTCAGTACCTTCTGGTGGACTTTTAGGAGGAACTATCTCGATTTGCATGGAGTATGGGTGCAAACCGAGAAAACTTCCATCACTTAATCCAACTAATGATACAAGATACGAGTTGAAATAAAATGTCTTAACATATATGATATATTATCTTTATAATTTTGTAATCAAATTATCATTGAAATTAAATCTATCAACTATTAACCAAAATAATTATATATATATATAAAATAATGATAAAATACCATATCAGATATATAAATAGATATTTATATATATCTATATGGTATTTATGTTTTCAATTTTTGAATTTTCCTTCAGAATACATAGTAATTTATTTTATAAATTATATATAACCATTGAAAAAATGATATATAATATTTTATATTTATTTATATTCAATAATATTTATTCACATTTTTACAGAAAGGAATTCTCCGAATAATAAAAGGGTTATAAATTATATCAAAAAATATATCCTCTTTTAAAGGATGCTGTTAAGATAAAATAATAAGTGCATTAAGCTTGGAACGTGTTACCATTAAAGCAGGAAACATTTCCCATAAGATGCTATTAAAAGTAACATGTCATTGATAATTTTTAACATATAAGATAATAATAAAATAAACTTTCATTTTAAATTTTCGTTTAGATAGAATGTACTAATAATATAAAAGCAATATGTATAATGTTGTGTAATGTTTGTGTTGTCTCAGGTAAAAATAGTTTTGTGTTACCATTTTTTTTATGTTACCATTTAATACAGCTTTTATGTTGTTTCTTCGGTAAAGAATTTTTAATGCATAAAATATGAGTTTTTATTCACCTTTATGTAGAAATAAGAGTAATTTTATAATTTTATCAACAGAAAAAACTGTTTTTACACAAAGAATAAGCATGATCGTGACATGAATGATCATTAATAACATCTAAATGTGAACAATATCTGCAAATCTAAATAAAAAGCGGTACAAAAGTTCTTTTGTAAAGATAACAACTCGACTAAAAATGCAATAACTCTCCCGGATTTATCAAGTTATTATTTTTTTTAGTGTGTGTTCGCCATGAATTTCAATGGAAATCCGCGCTGCCTGCTTTGAAGGCAGGAGTTTACTGTCATGTAAGACTTGATTGATGGACAAAAGAAATGAGACCCACAAGGTAAGGCCTGATTCGAATTAAAATGTTTGATCTCTACGCCCTGAAAGGTCAACCTCCTGTCTTGATTCGTTCTACTTGTGTAGTATACTACAGTTTAATAAAGTATTCTACCCTCGATTAACTTATAAATAAAAGTTAATAAAAGCATAAAAATAGGATATCAGTTTTATTATCTCTTACTAAACATTAAAGATTAATGAAATATTACATTGCACATTAACAAAGGGAGGGTTCTGATTGTTGAGCTCTATAACATGGAGAAAACGGTATGTGTAAAAGAAATAACAATCATTTATTTTTCTCATGGGTAATGAGACGTCATGAAATTAGCGATTGTATATGCGACCTACACAGGTTCGAAACAATTGCTGATGGAATATGGATTAACCATGAGTTGTTGCATCGTGATTGGTGATAGCTCATGGGCTGAGAAAATGTCAATTCCAATGAGAAGTGCGGGAAGTTGACCGCCCTCCTTCTTGACTGGTTTTTATAAATGTAGGGTTTTGGAAAAGATTCGTTCCGCTAGTGGGTATACAGTTTAATAAAGTATTCTACCCTCGATTAACTTATAAATAAAAGTTAATAAAAGCATAAAAATAGGATATTAGTTTTATTATCCTTTAGTGAACATTAGAGAATAATGAAATATTACATTGTACATTAACAAAGGGAGGGTTCTTCATTGTTGAGCTGTATAACATCTCTACGTGAAGAAAACGATACGTGTAAAAGAAATAAAAATCATTTATCTTTCTCTTGCTCTTATGAAACACAAGAGATAAAAATAATAAAGCCCAAAATAAGAAATCAATGCTCGAATCGCTGCAACAATCACTCGCCAAATTCATTGTACTATTGTTGAGATTGAATTGACATAGCTATTGAAGAAGTCTCTAGCACACGTTTCTCTTTAGCTCTATAAGTTTCATTTTGATTAATGCTATTTTTATCAAAAGACTTACCAATAAATTCCCATCGTCATCAGAGACATCGCTATGAAATGTCTCAAATAAAGGGTCTCAGGTAAAAATAGTTTTGTGTTTCAGTATTATGTCATTTTTCGGTACTTAGATTTCTAAAAACAGAAATAATGTCTCATGTGAAAAAATGTAATAATGATTAACTCTGAAGTTTTAAATTAAATTGATTAATTTACATATATGCAAATACAGGTAAAAAAGCATTATAATACTTCACTAATCAATTTAAAATTATCAGAACAAAGCAATTTTAAAATTATTGTATGATTTCACGATACTTCTGTAGGAATGTAGCATTGCATTCCTAATTGCATTACATTCCTAGCCTACATTTCTACTGTAGCATTTCTTTCTAGGAGAGAGGAATGTATATTCTTTAACAACACATAATAACAACTTATCACTCAAATTTGACAGCAGGCAATCAGTGTTGTGGATAGTTATATCACATGCAATTAGTGTCTTGTATTATTGAGAACAACTTGTGACTCAAATCTGAAATTCAGTGTCATGGATAATAAGACGTCGTGAAATTAGCGATTGTGTGTGTGACCGTCACAGGACGAAACAATTACAAATGGAATATGGACTACACCACGAGTTGTGGCATCGTGATTGAGGATAGACCATGGACTATGAAATGTCAATTCCAATGAGTAGTGAGGGAAACTGATCGCCCTCCCTCTTGATTGATTTTCTTAAAGGGATGATTTTGGAGAAGAAGAAAAAGTGTGTGCAGATTCTAAAAGAAGTGTGGTTTGTCTCTTTCCCTGAAAGTGATTGAACAGGTCGGAGTTTGCGCCTGCTTAAAAAGTTGTACAAAACCCTTGTGGTTTCGTGTATCACGCCGTATGATAATTAAGGTTTGCCGCAAACCTTGGGAAATAGATTCGACTAGACTTGAGAATTATGAAACATTCTGTCCTTGGAGTGAAGTGCACTTGCGAATCAAATTTAATTCTAATTTTTCGTTTTTGTAAATAATAAATTGTAATAAATAAGAGTTCTGTACATATACATATATAATCCTTGAAATAAAAATTAAAGTGTTTCCGTGAACCTGAAAGTAGCCCTCTTCTTGTAGCTGTTATAGGTCTAGTATGAAACGAGACGTTAGTCTATGATGTTGAGTGAAATGACAACCTTGAAGAAAAGGTTCTGAAAAATAATTTGTTCAGCAAATAATAAACATTTCCGCATTATTTTTCTACATTGACTTATGTAAGCTGAATTCAAGTTCTGCTTACAAAATGATTGAAATTTCGTAGAATTTCTTTATGCTTGGGGACCGTGCAATCAATCATGCACCAATCCATATACCTCTTAATTCATTTCATATCCAAATTAGTAGTAATTTGACCCACTGTCAACCCATAGGTTTCTTTTTCAGTATTCCAATAGCGTCAATAAACTCACAGACGTCAAATATCGATGCTATTGACTGAGAGGAGGAGATTGTTTCACAGATGGCATACCTTTTGTCATTTTTCTACTTCGTTCATATACTTGCTACTGTGACAAAAGTTGTCCTTTTCTTAATACAATTTGCGTCATTTTTTGTAATACAATTTGAAATGCGTCATACTTAGTATACGATCATCTTACACCTACTGTACTTTTCTAAGTATACTAGCAACATTATTGTCAATTCAAGCTGAATTTCGTCCAGATATTACAATCGCAGGTCTCAGAAGCCATCCATCTACTGCTTACTGAAACTTCTGATTAGCTGATGTTTCACGAGGTGCTATCGTGATCGAGGTACAGCCATACAGCATAGTGCCGTAAGAATTTGAACTTAATCATTTAAAATATTTTTTTAATTTTTAATCCTACATGAATAATAATGGCCCGACTCCTAGCTCAGCGGTAATGTGAGCATTAGGACTGAGGTTCAATCTGCTAGCGGCATTGTTATAGACACTGTTTCAAACACCAGGAGATTGATAGCATTTGTGATGTTCAGCATCATGTCTCGTAACTCGGAATACTTGATGGGAGTTTTCTGGGATTTATCCCACACGATACGCAAATGCTGAGTATGTAGCCCTAAAAGTCCTCTCGGAAGGCACTGCCTTTCTTCTTCAGCGACACGGAGCCAAGTCAAACTTCTACTTACGGTGCTGCATCACAACAAAAGCTGCTCTTTCACTTCTTCAGTGAATAGATTACTCATGGGATGTCCATCCCGAACTGCAGGATACTGAGGATTAGACTAAACACATTAAATAACATAGTAAAAACTCTTATGAAGATATAAATTTTAACATACTGTTCTTTAAAAGAGAAGGCATAATTAAATATTAACGTTACCAGTTAGGCATCTGGTTAATAAAAGTTATCCTCATGTTAATTCATTTATCATTACGTTTTTTTTATATAATGTACATATAAAAACAATTTATGATATACAATTTACATAACTTTCAGAATTATAATTTCCTTTAAGCATATTTAATTTAATCTTCATTGGCGCAAAAACTGCATAATGGGCCAAGGTCGTCTGCCTATTAGCAAATTTCGAGACAGGAGATGTTTTCTATTTTACGGTTTAGAATTATCAGCCCTATACATTACAGTCATATTAGACCGGGACCTAAAGTTTCAATGTGGATTCTGAACCACTACAAACATCCAACCATTTACCATGGGATTCGAACTCAAAACCTGTGGCATCAAGCGCCAGAGGGCCAACCACTCGGCCATTATTCCCCATTTAATTTCATCAGTAAATTTTAATTCTTTTTGAAAATTAAAGTATAAATTAAAAGTTATTAATGTAGCAATTTTTATTAAATAAAATTGCATAAAAATTGCTACCATTGCATAAAATTCCTTATTTGTAGAATATCTCTACAGAACAATACATATACAGAAATTCCTATGAAATGCTCTTCATAAATATTCACATTCTTTGCATTTCCTTTCGCTCTTATGTTACAAGTTCCTATTATTAACGTTCAAAACGCATCACACAAAAGGAACATAACAACACAGTACTTCGGTAGGAAAAGAGGAAAATCTTGTAACTCATCTCTTTCATCTTTTTTTTTTTTTTTTTTTTTTTTTTTTTTTGTTCCTAATCAAAGTATGAAAGTAAAAACGCTTTCTATTTCCTTTTAAGTTTAAAAGAAAGCACCAGGATATAAAAAAAAAGAGAAATCGGGTTTGTACTCGTAGCAAGCAAAGGAAGATGGAACGGATATTATTCATTCACCTTGAAATGACGATATTTTTCTCATGCCGTTTTATATTTCATTGGTAAAAAAGAAAAAAAAGGTTTTGACCTTTCCTCTCGAAGTCTGACCTACGCCATTTCTTGATGCATAACGAAATGTGTAATGGGGGGATTTTTACCAGTGAAGTATTAATGGATCTTTTTTACCCTGATAGGTAATGTTGCAACTGGTGATTAGTCCATCATGTTTTTTGTTATGGTGTGTTGTTCTTACTCGCAGAAATATGGAAATAGGATAAGTATTGCTTCCTGGTGCTGTTTCTTGTTGATGGAACAATGCATATAAAGAAGCCGTTATTTTAGTTTTTGTTATTTTGAATAGGAGAAACACATATTTTGTATTTTTGTTTCAGTTAAAATTATTCTCTAATAAGGTTAATTATACTTCACGTAGAATGTTGCAACTGGTGATTAGTCCATCACGGATTACAATTTTCTTTGTTTTTTATCAAAAAACTGGAAGACACGGAATACAATATGGTTTGTTGTTTTTATCTGCAGAAATATGTAAAGTTTTGTTTCCGCTTGACTTGTGGCAAAGAGCAACGTTGGTAAACTTTAAGGTTGAGGTTCTTTCCTGGCGGCTTTGTTGTAGACACTGTTTCAAAAAACGTGGATCGCGATGGCGTTTGCGATGTTCAGCATCTTGCCTCGTAAGTAGGACTACTACTACACAATACTACATCACTATGCTACAGCTGAATTACCCCTTTGATTATGTGTATGGAATAATATCGGAAAGAATAAGTCTGCTTGGGCTCTGTGATTCTCTACGGTCGTATGAGACCGGGACCCAAGATTTAAAATGAATTCTGAACCACTACAAACATCCATGGCACCGCCGGGACTCGAATACGAATATTGTGACACCGATCACCAGAACGATAGTTACTCTGCCATCAAGCCCTATTTAACTTCACCAGCAAAGTTTAATTCTTTTTGAAAATTAAAATATAAATTAAAAATTTAGCAACAGTGTAGCAATTTTTATTAAATAAATCTACCATTTCATAAAATTCCTTATTTGTAGAATATCTCTACAGAACAATATACTTATACAGAAATTCCTATGAAATGCTCTTCATAAATATTCACATTCTTTGCATTTTCTTTTCGCTCTTACGTTACAAGTTCCTATTATTAACGTTCAAAACGCATCACACAAAAGGAACATAACAACACGGTACTTCGGTAGCAAAAGAGGAAAATCTTGTAACTCTCCAACTCTCATCTCTTTCATCTTTTTCTTTTTTGTTTTTTTTTTTGTTCCTAATCAAAGTATGAAAGTAAAAACGCTTTCTATTTCCTTTTAAGTTTAAAAGAAAGCACCAGGATATAAAAAATAAGAGAAATCGGGTTTGTACTCGTAGCAAGCAAAGGAAGATGGAACGGATATTATTCATTCACCTTGAAATGACGATATTTTTCTCATGCTGTTTTATGTTTCATTGGTAAAAAAAAAGTTCCTCTCGAAATCTGACCTACGCCATTTCTTGATGCATAGCGAAATGTGTAATGGGGGGATTTTTACCAGTGAAGTATTAATGGATCTTTTTTACCCTGATAGGTAATGTTGCAACTGGTGATTAGTCCATCATGTTTTTTGTTATGGTGTGCTGTTTTTACTTACAGAGATATGTAAATAGGATAAGTTTTGCTGCCTGGTGCTGTTTCTTGTTGATGGAACAATGAATATAAAGGAGCCGTTATTTTAGTTTTTGTTATTTTGAATAGGGGAAACACATATTTTGTATTTTTGTTTCAGTTAAGATTATTCTCCAAAAAGGTTAATTGTACTTCACGTAGAATGTACGTAGAATGTTGCAACTGTTGATTAGTCCATCACGGAATATAATTTTTTTTATCTGCAGAAATTTGTAAATAGGATATGTCTTGCGTCCACCTGACTCATGGCTTTGTGGCAACGCATGCTACTCGTGAGCATTAGGGCAGAGCTTCAGTCCGCTGGCTTTATTGTACATACTGTTTCAAAAAAGGAGGGAACTCGATGGCGTTTGGGATATTCAGCATCTTGCCTCGTTAGATGGACTATCTGGTTGGGAGTTTTCTGGATTTCCTCACGCAAAATATGCAAATACCGAGTAGTTACCCCTAAAGATCTTCCCGGAAGGCACTCCCCACCTTCTGTAGTGTCACGGAACAAAGTCAAACTTCCAAACTTCTACTTACGGATGTTCCATCAAAACAGAAGTTGATCCCAACCTTTCCCTCCTTCTGTAAGACAACACGGGTTCTTGGACTTGGTCTAGATATTGCTGTCTACAAAAAATAAGAAAAAAATGTTTTGCTTCCTGGTGCTGCTCTTTGTTGATGAAACAATGAATATAAAGAAGCCATTATTTTAGTTTTTGTTCTTTTGAATAGGGAAAACACACACGGTTTATATTTTTGTTTCAGTTAAAATTATTCTTCAATAAGGTTAGTTATGCTGCACGTAGACGTAATTAGAATGTTGCAACTGGTAATTACTCCATCACGGAATACGCCTTTGTTCGTTTTTTGTTATGATTTGTTGTTTTTTATCTTCAGAAATATGTCAATAGGATAAATTTAGCTTCCTGGTGCTGTGTTTGTTGATGAAACATTGTATATAAAAAAGCCGTTATTTTAGTTTTTATTTCTTTGAAAAAGAGAAACCACATATTTTATATTTTTGTTTCAGCTAAAATTATGCTTCAATAAAATTAATCATGCTGTACGTATAATAAAATAACTAAATATTATTAAATTATGAAGTGATAAAGAATTGAAAGACTTAAGTACATATTTGGTATTTTGTTTTTTGAACTTGCAGAATTTTATTTTGTCAAATGGTAACTTATTGCTACAATATGAAAGACAATTTTCTCTGCAAAAAACACCCGTGAGCTTTTTCTGGGTTTTCTTCTATATGATACGTTAATGTAGGGCACTTATCTTTGAAGGACTTCTGAGAAATCTCTCATTTGTCAAAATAATATGCGTCAAAACTTTTCGTGATACTTTATGTAAAATATGAGATCTCTAATGTAAAAAAAAAATTACTAAAGTTTAATATGCAAAAATGTTTAATTGCAGATTCATACGCTTAATAATTTATCAAATAATTATTCGAATTTACTTTTGATGTTTAATAACATGAGATAATTTTATTCATTTTTTTTTTGTCAATAATAAACTAGTATTTCATATTTCACTAATTGGGGTTATTTAGTTTTGTTCTTCCATATTTACATAAGTTTATAAAAAAATATTTACAGTTCCGCAACGCATTCTTTCAGAATATCTCATAAAAGAGAAATTTAAAATAATACATTACAAACTAAAATAAGTATGCTGATTGTTAAGGGCTGTTCTAAGGATGCTAATATAATTTTAGATTCTTCAATAAAAGGCACTTTATTTTGAATCAATTTGGAGATAAAAATTTAACTAGATTTACTTTTGTTATTCAAAGAAATAAATAGGTAAAATAATGCGAAATAAATGCTATGTAGAATAATAATTATCCTAGTTTGGAGCAATTTGTATAAAAGAATTTAAATTAAACTTATATATTTTTTTAGTAAATGAACTCAAATTATAATACTAAACCGCTCATTTTCTCAAATAATGTTGTTTTAAAAATCTAGATATATATTTGTCTTTTTAAAAGTCTAATACAACAAAAATAAATTATTTTTAGAAATATAAAAATTGAATTACTATTTCATCATACAGAATTCTTATTGTTAGGAAAGTCTTAGTTAAGAATGAGATTTTTTTTTTTTATTTAGGAGAACATATCGTGTTCGGCTAATGCTATGTATAGCCCTTAATGGATGAATGGGGAATGATATATTTGCAGAGGTATTTGCTGGTCTACATGTAAAAAAAAAAAAAAAAACGAGAAAATTCCCACCAGTCAGCCTGACTCCAATGTGAAATCAATGGCATCGAGATTCATTGAAATCATCTTATATCTTAAGTCACTTACCATAATAAACTCCTCAACTAAATTCCAACCTACATGCTCATGTATGCTAGTCGCATATACAAGTAAAGGATATATATTCTAAACATTTCAATATTTTAATCTATAAAATCAAATAAGTAAATTCAAATATTCAAATAATATGAAAATATTTCTTCTTTCCTTTATCATCTCTATTATCTATTATTTTATATTTTTCTAACTTTTTAAAGAAATGTTAAATAAACTATTGTTTAGATAGAATTTGTGTGTGTGTACACATTGTCACATTACATTTAGTCTATATTTATGAATAAAATATTTTTAATCTGTATTTCACACTAGATAAAAAATATTTAGAATATTCATTTACTTAGTACAAAAATATTGCATTCACAACATTTTGATACGACTCTATTAAATAAAGCTGAAATTTTTAGTAGTTAAAATAAGTCCAATTAAGAATTAATACAATGCAACAAATATCCTTTATCAAACAAGATAAAAAAATAATAAACATAAAATATAATGCAATATTAAACAATGAATTAAATTAATAACACACATTTTTAAGTCATCCTTATTATTGTTTTACTAAAGACATTCAACATTTACATAGTAGAATCTAAATTTTTCATACAATGTGTAATAAACTAATTAGTATTTCAGAAAAGAACAATACTATTGAAACTTTCGTAAACATTATGTTTGTTGAACGTGGGAGTAGTGCCATTAGTGCATTACATGCACGGCTAAATGGCGTTACAGAAAGTTAGTTTTCTATAGAAAAATGCATTAGAAATAATTCAAATTAAACAAAAATTATACATAATTTAACAAGCATGTATAACATTGTAATTAAAATGGAAAACTGAAAGATACTTTTAATAATCAAATATAATAAACATATAAGTGAACATTTTTTTTAAAATATGTGTGATGTATATATATTCAAATGAAAAATGCATCCCTAATTTAAACAAATCTGAATAATGCTGTAAATAAAAGGGACAAATGAAACTAATATTAATTGAATGGATTTTTGTTATTTAATGTGTTGGTGTAGTAAACTGACAAATGACCAAGACAGACGAATTAACAAAAAAAAAAAAAAAAAAAAAAAAAAAAGCTCTTCCACTTGCGTGGGAACAGTACTCAGGAGAGATTTTAGTTGCAATGGAATAAATTTTTATTTTTAATAATTAAAATTTTTGTCTACATAATATCAAAAGAAAAAAAAATCCAACAAGTACTCGATTCGTCTATTTCGTTAAACCGGATGTTTACCATTCCACGCGATCCTTTGTCGCATTATACTTCATATACAATTATATTTTAAAGCTGTTAATTTCCTTTGAGAAAATGACTAGGAGAATTCTTAAAAAATATCGCGGTGGTAAATGCATAATTTTTCAATACCTCTCTGAAAATGTCTTTTTTTTTTTTTTTCATTTGGCTCAATCTTCAATAATAAATCAGATAGCTTTGAGCTTTTTTTTTTAAGAATTCGTTTAACTTCCTATAAGTTAATTGAGCTTTATCTTCATTACCACTGATTTATCTACCGGCTGGCGTTACAAGGTCACCCAATTCTCATTCTTGACTAGTTCATTCATTGATTCGATCACCACCGATCGTTTATGAACTGCGTAATTTTTTTCGCTGGGGGAAGGAGGTTAATTTTTTCTCAATCAGAATAATTTACAACTGTTGACCAAGTTGCCAACACTCTGCTGCATATCGCATATGAATGAAATCTTAACGTTTCACAAATTAAACGGAAATATTTAAGAATCGGCATTTTTCAAATCCGATCTCCCAAGCTGTTTTTTTTTTCTATGCAAATTATTTCAAATTTATTTTATTGCCTAATACAATGTTCAAGAAGAGTCAAGGTTCGAACCCGCTGGAACTATTGCTATATTAACTGCTTTCAGAAACGTGGAAGCCTGACACGTGGCTCAGTCTCAACGTGCTCGCCTGTTGAGCATTAGGATTGAGGTTCAATCCACTGATAGCTTTGTTGTAGAAACTATTTCAAAAAACAAGGAGAATCGATGGCGTTTGGGATGTTCCTCGTCAGTCGGATTACATAGAGGTTACTCGGTTTATCCCATACGATGCGAAAAATGCGAGATAATTTACCCTGAAACTCCTGCGGAAGACACTGCCCTCCTTCTTCAGCGACAAGGAGCCAAGCCAGGCTTCTATCTACAGGGCTCCATCACAATAGTAACTATCCCCTTCCTTCACTTCTCATGATAATACACGGGTTCATGCACTTAGTATAGATGTAGCTTTCAATCAAGTGGGATAAGAAACAGAAACGAGGAGATTCGGTGATAATATATGTAAAAACGTCCCACAACAATAGTCAGGCTGCCTGTTGCAAGTTTTCAGGGTTTTTTTTCATTTGATACGCAAATGCAGGGCTGTTATCCTTGAAAGTTGTTCCGGATTGTAATGTCCTCTCATCATCATGGTATATATAAATGGTGTACGGGGCAGCCAATATTAAAAATAAATTAAAAATGCTACTTTTGTCACTTTGCAGCTAATATGAAATGTAGGGAATGTGGGTGCTTGCAACTATACTTCTTTTTAAACACAGTGCATGAATTTTTAGCCTATAGATTTAAACTGACAATGGCAAGCATTGGTAAAATAACATCCAGTTCCGTTTAACTGCCAGGTTTTAAATTGGGCTCCATTAGTATAAAAAAATAATAATTTTAAACTTCTAATTATTTTTCAATTTTTTTTTCTGTATATATTTTAACTTTGAAAAAAAAATTAAATACGCTATTTAAAAATAAAAAAAAATGCAGAATACGTATAATATCTAGTTTTCCAGAGAAACTTTTTTTATGACTTTCAAATTAAGATAACGATGGAATTAAGAGATTTATCTCTAGAACTTAAAACAGAAACGATAAAATTAATTTGTGTACTTTGTTATTTTTTTTTAAGTCTACGAGAATATTTTTAGTGGATATTATTTTCGATAATGATGTAAAAAATTAAAATTAAACTAAAAATACAAACTCTTGCTGGAAAAAAAATTTTTTTTCCCTGATTTAAAACCAATTTTGAAAGATATTTTCTTCCAAATAGTGAATTTTACGTATTTAATGATCAGTTTAAAAAGGGAGAACAGCGATACACATTTTTAAAACGCAGAAAATGTTTACAATAGAAAAATTGCTTTTTAATGAACCATGCGAAAATATGTAGAAAAAGAAAAACCATTACATCGAAACCGGTAAGAACTGGAAAAAAATTTAAATTTAAAAATATCGTGAAAAATAAACATCTTATAAATACGATGATATTAATAAATAAAAAAAATTTTATAAATATTAGTCGTGTTTCCTTATTATTTTACAGAGCAGAATAAAACCCATAATAATTTCCTTTTGCCAAGTAATAATTTCATTATTATTATAATTATACATTTTTTGGACCTAATGGCCGAATGGCTTGTTCAAGTTCTTGGTATGTTAAGATAAATGTGCCGTGATAGATGAACATATAGTACACAAAGATAATGCCATATTTTAAGCTGTAATACTCTAACAGAAATATTTTTTTCATAATATTCTTTAATGATATACGTTTTTAATTATTTTTCCATAGTTCTTTTAATATGAAAAATAAATACATTTTTGTCCTCTTAAACTCGTATTACGTTCGTTACATCTTTTTTCTGTATTTAATAGATTAAACATTCCTTTTGCTGTATTTACAAAGTTTTAAAGGGGTTTGATGGCCGAGTATCAAACGCTCTGCCACTCGGTACCACATGTTTTGGGTTCAAATCCCCGCGGTGCCATGGATGTTTGTAGTGCTTCGGAATCCACTTTAAACCATAGGTCCCGGTCTAATAGCATCGTAGAGCGTTGTGGGGGTAGTGTTACTCACGTCCGGAGCATATCTTCAAACTACACGTACCCCCTGAGTACTGCTAAATGAGTAACAGCGGGGCATTCCTTACGTATAGCATAATGATTAACTGTTTGTGTATTGCTAACAGCATTAAAACAACAATGACTATAGCAATTGACAACGGTTGCAAAATAGTGTTGTTATTTAAATTGACAATTATAAATATTATTAATTATAAATTTTTTCTAGGTTATTATTTAGTCAAAATATGTTAAAACCTTTTTTTTATTTAATAAAATATGAAAAATTTCCATTAAAAAGTAAGGGGAAAAATCCTTTCTTTTGATTATATTAAAAATGACATACTTTTATAAACTCATATAAAATTCATTAAAATTAAATAAAAGAATATATTTTTAAAAGAAAATGTTTTATTATGCAAAAAAGAAATTCCATACATAAATAAATTGAAATCGTAAGTATCAGTTAATTTTTAACTTGTAAATATTTCTGTCAAATAATTCAATTTTAATAAATACATTTTACTTTCATTTACATATAACTAAAGAAAAATGCAGATATTTAAGATTAATATACTGGGAACGCCAATAAATAACTACATATTTCATGCTTTAAGTATCGCTTCACGCTGATTTCAAATTGAAAAGGACACCCAATCAGTTTTCTACTTTAGTAGAGTGACCTTGAAGTAAAATTACTCGTCAAGCTTAATTTGCAGTTGTTTTTCTTTCTTTCTTTTTTTTTTTTTTTTTTTTTTTTGAGACAGAATGCCAAAGCAGTTTTCCTGAGAAATAAATCTTGTTTACGCAACGATATCGCTTGCCAATTGCTATCAACAATTTTAATCAAACTGTGTTTATTCTGTGTGTTTCATTCGTAGTTATTGTAAGCATATATATTTTTGTGTATGTTTATTTTTTGATTGCATGATATTGTTGATAGATTTTTCTAAGCCAATGGTTCTCAAAATAGTGCGCCCTGTGGTATTTCAGAGAAATATGTGTCAGACATAAACATAAATACTCGTAATAAAATACTCTTTTCTTGTTAGTTTTCCTATTCAAAGACAGCTTTCATCGCAAATAACTAAGCTTTATAATATTTTTTTCTTCTTTTACTCACACACAATAGCGTCTATGTGATTTGCAATGTTAAAAATATTTCTATTGCCACTAATAAAATTCCATCGTCGGTAATGTTATCAATAACAGCAGTTATTATCTAACGTTACCTGAAGAAGAATAACTAGTAGTTAAATCTCATAATCGTGGATTGAGGATTACAAATAAGTAATTGTCTCTTGAAACCTTTTGATTTTCTATAAAAGAAGAAAGCGTGTCAATATTTAAAAAAGGTTTGAACAGTTAACTGCAATTTTCAACTTCATATTTATGTGAACAAGAATTTCCTACATTTACCACAAAGAATTACAAAACAAAAGGAGATTTTCAATGTTTTGACGAAGTAATGGGTGTTTTCCTTTCAAATATAGTCAGTTGTAATTTAATTTTTCTTTTTAAAAAATATATTTAAAAATGATTGATTTCATTTTGATTGATTGATTCCAATCATTTCACTTAAACACAAGAATAAATAAAATTGGAGTACGTTTAATTTTATTTAGTTTTCTCACATTATTTATTTTGTTATTTATTAAAACACATTTATGTGTTATAATAGTTAAGTCAAATATAGCACATTTCTCAGAAATTTGTGGAAATTTGTTCTGGAGTTTCAGCTATTCATTTAAATTTTAAACCAAAAATGAAGCATTTATTTGTTGGATCAAAGAATATGTTCATACATTTCCTATCTGATCATTGGATGAAATTAACAAAAATTTTATTTTAAATAAATAATGCTTTTCTTGAGGTAGTAAAAACCTTTTTAAATATGTTAATTAACTTGTTATTATCATTAAAAAAACTCGTCTTAAAAAATGAATATAAATTTCTTAAATTTTTAAAAAATTCTAAGAAACAAATTTAAAGAATTAAAAATATTTTTTTTAAATTTTCGGAAACCGGATATTTATTAAATACACAAAACGCATTATAAAATAGTTCTCATAATTTCTTGAGGAACACAAATAATCCTAAATATCACAAAATAATAAATCTCTAAATAATCCTAAAATAAAAAAAAATATTCTTATCCTAATACTACAAATTCTATTAATTAAATTGTATATAATATGTTGTATTGTATGCTATATTGTATATAATTGCTATATTTTAATACATTTTGCTATCGCTTCATTGAGGTGATATTAAACGACATTTAAATGTTGTATTTTAGTGTTTGGATTTTTAAGCTCTCATTTAGTAGGTTATGACATTGTTTAACAATTCTCCATGTAAAATCAATCATTTTTAAATATATTTTTTAAAAAGAAAAATCAAATTACAACTGACTTACACAATTTACTTAACTTTACAAATTTTAAAAATGTTAAGATAATTGATTGAAAGAAATATTTTTCTTAATTTTTAGATAAATATGCATGAAATATGCTAATACATTCAAAATAATAATCAACTTCATGCATATTTGCTGATCCAAAAGTTAAAATAAAATATTTCACTCTGAGAGAAAATTGAAAAAAGAAAAAAATCCAATCAAATTTTCTTTACAATCTTCCAGTTAATGTCATTTCCTTAATCGAAATCTTGTGTGGTTTATTAATAGGAAATCTAAAATAAAGTAATGATTGTACCAACAATAAATTTCGTTACGTAACATTACGCTAGTAATGATAAAATATTTGAGTCTTTCTTTTTATCATGGCGCTATTCTAATAAAACAACTTCGAATAGTGGTTTTTAATTTTTAAGCCTGTAATACTTTTTGGCTTCACATTACAATACTACAATTTCACGTTCCAATATAACAATATATTTTTTGGCTTCACATTACAGTATTGGCACATTTCTATCAACTATTTTTGAAAATACGCATAATTATCATGATTTATACATAATTAGAGATAAACATATATATTAGATATAATTAGAGATAGATTGTACCTATCCGTCCAGACAATTTTGGGAGATAATTATACCGGACAAAATTAAGTCTTCATATTTTATTGTATTGTTATCTAACACCAAAGGAAAAATCTGGGAGACCATAGGGAATGACTGGAAAAAACTAAGTGTAAAAACTCCTCAAACAGGCTATTGCTAATTTTGGATTAAGATCTGGATACAACTGTCAGGCCAAATATCTGGCCAACATAGGGATTGTGAACTGGATACGTGTATTTTAAGTAAGACAGAGAAACTGAATAACTACTTGCTTGCTAGTGTCTAATTTACAACAGAATGGTGATTTGTGTATTCTTTACTGGAGGGCCAGAGAAAGCATGTCCTGGTCATAGACTTTTATTTTGGTGTTTCTAGATATTTAAATTTTACCCTTAGAGCATTTAACTTGTTTTTAACTATTTTTAAGGCGTTTGATAGTTTTTGTTAAGACGTTTGGTCTGTTCCCTTTGCATTTTTGATTTGTTTATATGTTCCTTTTCCGTCGGTGTCATGGATGTTCGTAGTAGTTCGGGATCTACTTTAAACCGTAGGTCCCGATCTAATATGACTGTTGGGCATAAAACTAGCAACTCTACCACGAAAACAGAAAACATCTCATATTTCAGAATCTGTCAGTTGGCAGACGGCCTTGAGGCTGTTGTGGTATGTTGTTTTTCACCAATTATCTTCAATAATCTGCGGGGCGCGAACCATCACCGTGCTGGGTGAAATATAATTTCCAACATCTTTTCTATTTTGTCCCAGGTAAAACTGGATCAATTGACTTGTTTCATTTTTCCAAACAGTAAGCGTAATGAGAATTATAAAATTAAAGTTCATACAGCAAATCTATGAACAAAAAAAAAAATATATATATAGAAAAGAAAAATAATATCTGTCTATGATCTCGAAAATAATTAATTATAGTTGAACTTCATAAAATATTATTTGATGAATTTGATGTTAATGTGAGTTTTATCTAAAAATCGATTTTCATTTTAAGTTCTTTCAAAATTATTTCTAAAAGTTTTGTACAGAAATGCTAGCAAATTGTGTAAAGAAAAGAAAATAACTGGTTATTTTTGAAAATCTATTTTTATAAAACGAATACTTTAGCAAAAAAAATTACTTTTCCCAATATTTCTTGGAAATATAATTTTGAAAAATTTGCCAGTTTGTGCATTGAATTATTATTTAATTGATTCGTAGAATTATGTAAAAATAATTTACCTAACGAAATTGACTGAGGAATAATATTTTCGTAAAGACATTAATGATGAATTTCATTTGCAAGAATTATTTATATTGTGCCAAAAATAACATTTATGCCCTCAAATTCTGATTTCTTATTGCTGACTATATTATTTGAAAATCAAATTGATTATATACCTGTCACAAATACAATGATATTAAATTTTAAAGAAGGAAGTTTATTTATTTTTTTATTATTAAGATTAAAAAAATTAAATTACTTATAAAAAATTGCCGTTGGAAGCATGAAAACCTAACAAAAATGCGGACATTATTAAGTTCGATACGCCTCAATGCGATCTCGCCTAACCGAAGAAAAAAAAAACTGTATATGATATTCACTAAAGGTGGTCAGGAATTATTTCGCCAATTAATAGCCTAAAATATAAACTCTTTCTTCCATCGATCACTATAACTCGATCATCGATCGATCATCCTCGATCACCATAACTGGATCGATCACCATCAACTACTCTTATCCCCTTTTGAAAATTCATTGTTAATGTACTTTCCAACTTTGCCCATGGGTGTTTGTAGTGGTTCGGAATCCACTTTAAGCCGTAGGTCCCGGTCCTAACAGAATCGTAGAGCGCTGCGGGGGCATTGTTGCTCCGCGTCCGTGCCGTGGCTTACCATCAAGTTACACGCGCCTCCTGGGTAATGCAAAGTGAGTAACATCGGGTTCAACCTTTATGGCGAAAGATCACGGTCTATTTTGCCAGCTGTATTAGAAGGAAAAAAAATGTTACTTTCCAACGAGCTTTTATTGAATTCTGTTCATTGTTCAGTTATTCATTTGTCTCAGGCCAGGTATATAGTAGGCCAGTATATATTTGCCAGGTATATAGTAAATTCAATGTTTCTAAGTCAATGATGTTATGTTAGATGTTATGTCATGATGTTACATTAAGATGATCTGTTATATTAAACCCACAATTTCAAACAAAGCCTATGGATGTCATCTTGTGATTCCGAGATGTTATGCTTTTTTTTAAATCTCCAAAAAAGTCATTCTAGTTTCGGATTTATTGTTTTAGGTGCAATTCCAAATCGCAGATGCGGAAAATTTGGATTTTAACTACGTTTGTCATTTTGAAACCTAGCCTGCTTTTTATATGGAAACCCAGTTAGTTATTCAACAGATCTCGCTGGCTATATTGAGGTTCCTATAAAAAAGTAATCTTATCGCGATGAAACCTAGTGCGCTATCTACCAGATCTCACATGCTGAATATCCTATAAAAAATTAATTTTGTTGCATTTAAACCCAATGCATTATCCGCCAGATCTCACATGCTGATCTTTTGTTGCATTTAAACATGCATTATCCACCAGATTTCACATGCTGAATATCCTATAAAAAATTAATTTTGTTGCATTTAAACCCATTGCATTATCCGCCAGATCTCACATGCTGAGTATCCTATAAAAAAGTAATTTTGTTGCATTTAAACCCAATGCATTATCCACCAGATTTCACATGCTGAATATCCTATAAAAAATTAATTTTGTTGCGATGAAACCCAGTTCACTATCCACTAGATCTCACAGGCTGAATATCCTATAAAAAGGTAATTACATCGCGATGAGACCCAGTGCGGCACTATACACCAGAACTCATCAGCAATATTAAGTATCCCATAAAAAAATAATTTCTTAGCAATAAATTACAAACTCAAATAATTTTATAAAGAAAACTTTATTAAATATTTCTTATGATAAAAACTAATTAAAATTACCTATCTGAGCATTTTATATCAATTATATTTTTAATGTATGAAACAAATATCACTATGCAATATACAATTAAGTTCCAAATTTCTGCGAACACCAATTAAACTTTTTTCTTGCTGATTTCCCCTGATTCTCATTGACTCTCTCCCAAAAAAAGTAATCCACAATTTAGCAAATCCCAAAAAAATCTGTAAGTGTGTGCATTTCAATTTGCCCCGAACAAACTGCAGTTCTCCGAATTCTCTCTTTTGAGTAGGAAACCGAAAGTAAATAAGCGAACGTGGTCTTAATGATAAACATCTAACATCCCGGATATGTTCCTGGGGGCATTTTTAAACACACATTTCACGGGAGAGAAAGCTCCAGAATGTTTGCGCTCTCCGGAGAAGCGTGCAATCCCGGAAAATCATTCCGGAAATGGAAAGTGGGTGGGCTCCATTTAGTTCGAGATTAAGTGAGTGTGGTCTTGAGAATTGCTTTGCTTTCTTAAAAATGATTATCACTGTGTTCGTATCGCATTCAAATGTTTACATGCTTTTTATTTGTGAACTATTTAGTGCGAATTTATTTTAATCGACGTTTAGCATGTTCTTGGCATTTAATTTTGAGCATTAGTTATTTACCATCCATAATTTTTTTGCAATAGAATTGTGATACTGATTTAAGATTCTGCTATGGTCTTTTTTATTTCTGTTTGGTATGATTTTCTCGATAGACAAAATCATACGAAACAGAAATAAAAAAGAAATAATAAATAAAAGAAATTTAAAATTAATAATTTTTTAATTATTATTTTAGTTAAAAATTAATTTATTTGATGAATCCTCTGATTTGTCAGAAATGAATGATATATTTAGTTTATTTTTTTAGTAAAATTTCAGAAATATATGTATCATTTACTCTTTCATATATTACTCAGAATTTTTTAAAGATTTCCAATAAAAGTTACTACTTAATATATTTGCTCTTAAAATCGTAATTGTAATTAAATTGTTATAACCTAGAAAGTATATAACCTAGTATATACCTTCTGCCTGTTGTAAAATGGTTATGTTCTATTTATGTTAATATTTCTTGTTGTTGTGTGTAATCCTCAGTATCCTGTAGTGCGGGAGAGACATCCCATGAGTATCTACTGAGGATGGAGGGAAGTGGTGGGGATACTTCTGTTGTGATGGAACAACTGTAGGTAACAGTCTGACTTGACTCCATGTCGCTGTAGAAGGAGGTCAATGCCTTCCAGGAAGATGTTTAGGGAAGCATTTGCCCGCATTTGCGTATCGTACAGGAAAAAAACCCGGAAATCACCCACCAGGAAGTCCGAATCACGAGCAAACTGCTGAATATCCCAACACCACCGAGACTCCCCGTTTTTTGAAACAGTGTCTACAACAATGCCGCCAGTGTATTGAACCTCAGCCCTAATGCTTACCAACGGTGCACGATGCCACTGAGCAAGGAGTCGGGCAAATTATTTCTTGGAATATTTGAGCAAACTGTAATTTGTTTTCAAAATAAATTTGAACAAATCATAATTTGAATTAATTAAAAATTTTGAGATATAAAATAATTTTTATAAAACGTAAGTGTGATATAAAAGGCTCATGCTTTAAATAGGAAATATTCATGACATCTCTCTCACTCTCTCTCCGTATATATATATATATATATGCATTTTTATCATCAGTAGCCCTCATGTACCCCCATGTTTCCCATGAATGGCCCACCGATGGGTGGTGATGAGACGACAGAACTTCCAAGAAAAGTTTTAGGTGTAATCGCCTTGTATATACATGTCGTACGGAAAAAACCGAGGAAAATATATACGAATCAGCTTGACTACTGATGAGAAGCATTATGTTGCAATCGCCGTAAAGCTTTCTCGTTTCTGAAATCAATGAGTTTCATAATACAACCAACTACAACACTTAGCATCCGAAATTTTTTATTGAATGCACTTTAAACTTGTGAATAGTTGGAAATCTCAAATAATTGCTACTAGCTATTCTATCTCAAAGAAATCTCTCGTTTACAGATTTGTCTATATATTTAACTATGACATGATAACTTTGTCTATACATTTGACTTTGGCATGATAGCTTTGTCTATATATTTTTATCTGTCTGCAAAAATTTTCTTAAAATATAACTGGTAAAATTTTAAAATGTATGTATTCTTTTTTTAATTAATTTTTTTATTTGTTTCAAATGTTCTATTATATTGGTTTATTTATATTTAACTTCTTATTTTAAAAATAGTTGTTCAGAATGTATATATATATTTTTTTACAATTTACCGAACAATATTATCCAATTTTCGTCTGTATTTTTTTTTTTTTAAATAAAAGTATTTAATTTTATGCAGTTGGTTGTCACAAGCTATTTTTGGTTAAAAAAAAAAGAAGAATACCTTAAATAAATAACCAGAAAGATATCTTAAATAAATAACCAGATGCTATCTTAAGCAATATAAACATTTATAAATCCTTTTAGAGTTCAGTTCAACAGGTTTTAAAGCAGTTCAAAGGTGAGCAATAAACTAATCTATGAGATGAGATAAGAATATCGTGAGACAGTTTTCCCTGACAAATTGAGGTTCCCATCTCAGCAGACACACCCAAATAGTGAGGAGAAATAGTTTAAAAGCCTAAAGTAAATAAAGTCATTTGAAACGGTACTTGAATATTCACGTCATGTTTCTCAAAAAAGAAATATGCTATTGCATTTCGATAAACTTATACTCTTGACTTTCACTTTCCTTAGAACCTTGAACAATCACTCCCCGTTCCATTTAGCATGCTTGGAATTTTTCCGAAACGTTTTCTCATTAAAAAAATTAAGGCATTTTTCTGTACGCTTGTTCCTAAATAGTTTCAATGCTTCTAAGAAAAATATAATTTAATATAACGAATATTATCTTTTAAAAATATTTATTAAAGCAAATTACATGAATTATGTTATTAATTATGAAGCAAATATTATTTAATTATGAAAACATTTTAAAAAAAAGTGTATGGTTTTTCATCAAGCAATTTTAAATTAAATATTTTCGCAAATTGAGTGTAATTCATTTCATTTAATACATTTCCGCAAATATGTTAAACGTATTTGATTTATTTTTTGTATAGCGATTACTTTCCACTTATGTAGGCCATGAGTGCTACACGAATTCCATTCAAGCTCCAGGACATAAGCGGTATGCGTTACGTGACACTATCTAGAAACGTATTTAAGGGAAATTGTCCCACATTTGTATATACATTTCATATATTTTTCATTCATTTTTTGGTGAAAGAATATTTTGACGGTACTTGAATATTCAAGTCATGTTCCAAGAAAGAAATATGCTATTGCATTTCGATAAACTTATACTCTGGGTTTCACTTTCCTTAGAGCCTTGAACTATCACTCCCCGTTCCATTTTAACATGTTTGGAATTTTTCCGTAAACGTTTTCTGATTAAAAAAATGAAGGCATTTTTGTGTACGCTTGTTCGCAGATAGTCTGAATGCTTATGAGAAGAATACAATTTAATATAACTGGTATGTTGTTGTTTTTAAAAAATTTATTAAGGCAAAAAAAATTATATTTAATTAGAGACCATTTTTTTTGAAAAAGTGTAGGGTTTTTCATCAGCAAGTTTAAATTAAATTCCTTAAAATTAAATATTTTTGTAACAGGGGCAAAATTCATTTAATTGAATACATTTCAGGAAATATAATTCTTTTTTTGTTTTTATAGTTTTTTTTTTTTTAATTTTTTGTATAGCGATTACTTTCCTTTATTGTATGCCATGAATGCTACACAAACAGCCATGCACGCTCCAAACGGTATGCGTAAGTGATGCTATCTAGGAACATATTTAAGAGAAACTGCCACACATTTGTGTAACATATGGATAAAAAAATCTTCAACGTTGCCATCGAGTTTCTTTAACTTTGAAAGCAATTACTGCAATCCATATGAATTCGGAATGGAACCGATGTTATTTCAAAATGTTTAACTTCAAAACTAATTTTCATCACTTAATTTTTGATTATTCTAATAATGTTTACTTAATTTATTAAATGATATTTAATCTTGCGTGGACTTGGAAATTCTCTAGATATGAGGTTTGGTTTGATTTGTCGTTCTACCGTCATCTTGAGCACACATTAGTTTAATTAGACCGTTTATGTGGTTTAATGTGGATTCCGAGGCCAGAGCGCTAGCCAATTGGCTATCAGGCCGCTCTAGGTCCGAGGTATGATGAGTGATATGATGACCACAAAAAGTACAAGTATCAAAAAATATATAATTGTGTGCTATTTTACCAAATTTGTTTTAAGGTATCCTTTTATTACATATAGCACCAGAACCTGTTAAAAGATCTTTCATAAGCAAGAAGTATCATCGGCGATTATGAGTGTCAGTATGAGTAATATCTACCATTAACAGTCAGACTGATCGTTTTTCTGGAATATTTAAATCAAACGAATTATAATAAGCCCTTGTTTAACTTTCTACTTTCCGAATTTAGGCACGTGATGTCAGCATAATATCTTTTGTGCAAATACGCGTGTATAATAATTTTTATATAAAAAAAAATTACCTAACGAGGGTGATGGCCGACTGACAGCGCCTTGCACTCGATGCCCCAAGTTTCAGGTTCCAGTCACGGCGCTGCCCTGGGTGCTTGTAATGGTTATGAATCCTCTTTAAACGGTAGGTCCCGTACTAATAGACTGTGAAATAGGCAAATGATATAACAACCATACCTAAAGTAGGTACTAACAAAAACTGCAAGTGTCAAAAAATATATAATTGTGTGCTATTTTACCAAATTTGTTGTAAGGTATCGTTTTATTACATATAGCACCGGAACCTGTTAAAAGATCTTTCATAAGCAAGAAGTGTCATCGGTGATTGTGAGTAATATCTACCCTTAACAGTCAGGCTGATCGTTTTTCTGAAATATTCCACAGATACCAAGGGAATTCAAGGGGATTATAAAATCCATCCAAAACAGGCAATAATGATCCTGTACTCAGCAGCAAGTTTAGATCCGATATAAAAGACGTAATGCCCTCAGAAGTGGACTATAAGAAAAATAATAATATTATTCTAAGAAAACTTTTCCAGAAACGGTAAAAAAAGCAGGAAAAATAAATTAACTAGATGTCTAAAATCCGGAACCTCGGACGCTAAATGATGTTCTTATTTTTCAATGTCTTTTATTTCCAAGAATTTTTTTGTTTGGGACAAAAAACAACAACACAAGGCTCGTGAAGCAAGAAACAGGAAAGTTAATAACTTGGTTGGAAACAGATGGTCTTTAATCACGTTTGTTTCAGCCCTGGCCGATTACATTGTCAACATTAAGAACCAATGACTCGATGGACTTTGGGGAAAGGAAGGGGTCGCCTTTTTTTTTTTTCTTCGGGTTCGAACCTTGAGATGTACTTTTTTGATCGATTGGGCATTCCAAGGAAGATGTTTGCGATTGCCCAAGAAACGGAAAACAATTCTTGGTTCGCTTAGTTTTGCGTGGTGGGATTTATTTCAGACGGAATGGCTTGAGAGCGAATTTTTTTTTCATCATTCTCCACCAGGAAATGCATTGGATTGCATTGATTTTTTTTTTCAGTACTTAATGATGAGAAGTGTATTAAAATCATATATATATATATATATATATATAAATAAGAAAACTATATATATATATTAAAATAAGAAAAACTAGTTAAATGCATGAAGCATTAAATTAAAAAATATAAATTATATAAATCAAAGGAATTATAATATTCCCTCGTGGAGCCTGATGGCCGTGTGGCTAGCGCTCTGACGTTCGGTACAGCAGTTTTCGGACTCGAGTCCCGGAGGTGCCATCGATGTTTGTAGTGGTTCGAAATCCACGTTAAACAGTAGGTCCCTGTTTAATATGATCGTAGAGCGTTGCAAGGGTAGTGTTACACGCTTCCGTAGTATATATTCAAGCTGCTGGGTAGAGCTAAATGAATAACAGATGTGCAGGGCTTGCTCATAGCATAATGATTAACTGTCTCTGTATTGCGAGCTGTATTTGAGCAACGACAACTTAAATATTCCCTTGTATAACGTTCTACTTTTCGAATTCAGGCACGATATATCAATGTAATCTATTTTGTTCAAAAACAAATCTATAATATTTTTTTTTATTTTTATAATTTGTAAAGGTCCCTAACTAGGACCTGATGGCCGAATGACTAGTGTCTGGCATTCGGTGCTGTAAGTTTCGGGTTTGAAACTCGGTGCTGCCACGAGTGTTTGTAATGGTTCGGAATAACCTGTAGGTCCCCAACTAATATGGCTGAGGGGCGTAGAGTCGATAACTCTACCCCGTGCAAAGAAAACATCGTCTGTCTTCAAATCTGCCAGAAGGCCTCTGGCCCACCATGAGGATGTTGCGCCAGTGAAGAAGAAGAAAGTTGAATATCCTTGAATACCTTTTCTTGAATATCTCATAAATAGTTCATAATAACTTCAGAGATACTTGATAATAACTTTCATAATAACTTTCTCATAACTTTCATAATAACTTTCATTAGAGTTGACAAGAAATCCAAACATAAACGTTTTCCTATGCTATGATTCATTTATTTCTTCCAAGAAAAGTTATTTATTGGTTTTTAAAAGTTTTCCCAAAAATTCATCTAAATTTTTGTTTTTAATTTTGAAAAAATTGATTTTGATTGTGGCAATTATTTTTAAAATATTAATTAGAATGTGAGATAACGGCCATTTAGCGAAAATTTCATTTAACATTAGGAAATCCAATTTTTGAAGCCCTATAGTTATCTCCAAAATTTTTAATCAGATTTCTAGAAAAAAAGTATCGTATACTAATTTTGCCGATTCGATTACGTTAAAAATTTCGGGTTCCATATTGAAATAATTCCGAGTTAGAAGTTAATTAACATTGTTAATTAAGTTTGTTAATCAACTCATTGCACCATAGGTTGTACAACTCTCACATCCATTTCCCCTCATGCAAAAATATAATTAAAGTTACGAAAGTTATTAAGAGATCTTATATTTTTATGAGAGCTAATATATTTTTATTATATTAGTTTTCATAAAAATATGAGAGCATAATTTTTTTATATACCATATGTTTATGATAGCTTATATATATCTTATTCTACATTAATTTAGAACTAACTAACTAAATAAATAAATTATAGAATCCCAAAATTTTCTTTTCTTGAAAAATTTCATTTTTCACTTTGAAATGAAATTGTCTTTGCTTTCACAAGACAATTATTTAATTTCATAAGTATTAGCTCGTGAAAGAAATGTAAATAAATATTTTGTATAAAAAAGCTCGTGAAAGAAATTTTATTTTTTATGGGTAAAACAAACTAAATAAATTTGATGAAAAATATAATAATACTATGTACAGAAATTTTGCTGTATGCTTTTTTTTTTATTTAAAAATATATAAAATAGTACACTAAATTTTATGATATATTTTATTTTACTGTTTATAAAAATAGTTTAAACCATAAAATTCAAGAGGTTTCAGAATCATTTCAAAACATGTGGAAACCATTAAGAACCGCTTGAAAATCATTAGGAAAAAATCTTCAAAACTTGTTTTTGGTTTGTATTGAATTTGGGACAGTAAAATGTCCACATAAATCTTTGTAATAATACAGGATTCAAACGAAAAAAAAAAATTTAACCATAAAAGTGTTTGTTATTGTTCGAAAATAAAAGAAATATCGACGATAAATATTATTTTTGTGTGATACAAAAACTTTATTTTCAAGGATATTTTAAATTGCATTATATGGAATAAATAAATTTATTATTTATCGTTAAAGTTTTATTTATTTTGTTTTCAATTTTTCAGTACGGCAGTTTCAATTTTTTATACTGTAAAAAGCTTTTTACGGTAAGACGATTTTTTTCACACTTTTATTAATGATATCATTAGTTTATGAATTGTAGCATGTGCTTTCAAACAGAAAATTGAAAATTTATAAAAATTATAAGACCTATTATGTCCAAAAAATGGGACCAGTTTTCAATTTAAAACTCTTTTAGGTTGCTGGCACGGTCCTTGACATGTGTGAAATGCGACGTCAAAATATTAATTAGTGTTTGAAATCACTTGGCTTTGTGAGACGCTAAAACTGATTCCGGCGAATTGTGAAATAACTGAATTAATAAAGCAAAGAAATCGCAATACATTTTGTCTGCGGAAACGTATAGAATGTTACAGAAGGCATTCGTTGAGCATTCCTATATAGGAAAGAAATGTGTAGAAAGTGGTATAAACAGTTCAAAGAAGGAAGAGAATGCGCGAAGACGAAGAGCCCTCTGGTCGACCATCAACTTCAACCGACGAAGCTCACGTCCAAAAAATTAAATATTTGGTGCTTACAAATCGTCGATTTACAATTACAGACCTTGCTGATGATGTTGGAATTCCAAAAGTATCGGCATTTTTGGCTCTCAAACGGGTCAAATCTCGATTGGCACCGGAAACATTGAATGCTCCAGCTCACACTGCATTGATTTTTCGTGACTTTTTCACCCAAAATGAAACCCATATTGTTCCCCAACCAGCGTATTCCCACCGTGCGACTTCTGGCTATTCCCTAAACTCAAAAGATCACTGCGGGGACACCGTTTTGAGTCGATTGAAGAGATTCAACATGAATCGCCATGCGCTTTGAAGACCATCCTTGCCGATCACTTTTTAGCATGCATTGAGGATTGGAAAAAAAGTTGGCATAAGTGCATTGTGTGTGGAGAGGATTACTTTGAAGGCAATGATTTAAATTTGGAAGAATAAATAAAGAGTTTTTAAAAAAACAATAATTGGTCTTACTTTTTGGACATAAAAAATAATATGAAATTATATAAAATATAATACAATAATATAAAATATGTAAAACTAATTTAAAGAAATACATTTCAGTTTATGATATTCTTTTTCATAATTGATTAGAAAAAAACTCTTAAGCAGTTTCTGAAATTCTTTGGAACTAATATATTCTATCATGCGTTTGAAATCGGCGTTCTGTCATTGCATTACATGACAGTGATTGCTAGCCGGCATAAATCTGTTACTGGAACCATCCATAATTCATAGTCTGCTCTATCTACCTTAAAGCTCTTAATCCCATTCTAACCAAGCAGAATCGGACACGTAATCTATCACATTCCTATTAACATCATTTGATATGCGATTGTTCAAATCCAGAGTGAATTTGCCTTTATATTACCTCAGAAAATCTAATCATCTTATCATTAAAAACATTTCAATTTAAGAATGTTTAAGCAATGCTATTATTATTAAATGTCACGTGTGCATTGAAAGATTTACTTTTTTCCGAGATTTCTTGCATTTTTCTTATACAGTACTACTACTTTTTTGATACTTTGTGAAAGAGTACAAAACAGTTCATAAAATTTATTTTTTGAATATTAAAATTAATCAAAAGACCCATCCATTGACATACGATTGTTGAAATCCTAAATTTGTCAAATCTTAGATTGCTCAAATCCTGAATCCTGTGAATTTGTCTTTATATTACCTCAGAAAATCTAGTCATCTTAACATTAAAAACATTTCAAAATATGTAATTTTAAACATATTAAAATTAATCAAAATACCCATCCATTGATATACGATTGTTCAAATCATGAATTTGTCAAATCCTAGATTGCTTAAAACATGGATTCGTCAAATCCGGAATCCTGTGAATTTGCCTTTATATTATTATATTACCTCAGAAAAACCTAATCATCTTAACATTAAAAGCATTTCAATTTAAATGTGCTTAAGCAATGTTATTATTATTAAATGCCACGTGTGCATTGAAAGTTTTACTTTTTCCCCAGATTTCTTGCATTTTTTTATAATACTTGTTTCGTGATATTTTGCAAAAGTGTGCAAAACATTGCATTATATTTATTTTTTGAATATTAAAATTAATCAAAAGACCCATTCATTGATTAGATAATTCACACAGGATTGATCAAATCCTGCGTGAATTTGCCTTTATATTACCTCACCAAATCTAATCATCTTATCATTAAAAACATTTTAATTTAAGAATGCTTAAGCAATGTTATTATTATTAAATGTCACGTGTGCATTGAAAGATTTACTTTTTTCCGAGATTTCTTGCATTTTTTTGTATAGTACTAGTTTGGTGATATTTTGTGAAAGTGTACGAAACAGTACATAGCATTTATTTTTTAATTATTAAGATTAATCAAAAGACCCATCCATTGATATACGATTGAATCTGTAATCCTGTGTGAATTTCCCTTTATATTATCTCACAAAATCTAAAATCTTCAAACATTTAAAATATGTCAATTTAAGAAAATTTAAACCAGGAGTGGCCAACCGAAATGATCTTGCGGTCACTTTGGAAATACATTATAAAATTATTTATCCCCATATTTGATTTAGGTCCACTACAGGCATTTTTTGGAGTGAAAAATTGAAAAATAATGAGTTCTTATTTTTGTGTTTACTATTATTCTTGCATGTAAGCATAGATAATATAATAATAATGATACTAAACACACATTGTAACGAAATATATAACACTAAAAATGAAATTTAAAAAATATATAAATATAACCGAAATAAAAAAAATGAAATCATTAAAAATATTTACACATATCGCACTAGCGATATGTGTTTGCGTGTTATTGATATGTGCGATATGTGGTGAAGATGAAAAGGAGAGGCACAACGTTCTTGAACGAAATTTATTACTCAACTAAGAAACGATACATGAAGAAAAACACTTGACGAATGAAAAAGCGCCCTCTTACGGAGAACGAATTATTACATAAAGAATCTAAATACGGTTACAGTCTGAACAATATGTGTTTCTCTACTCTTTCACTTAGCTTTTCCAAATCGATCTGAATGTGGATGTTTGCAAATCGTAAATGGTGTTGCAAGTTAGCGTCCGTTATGTTTCAACATGTTTTGTGTTTGGTTAATTTCATTTTCGAAAAAAAAAAAAAAAAAAAACGATTCGCAGGGTCAAGCTGAACCAAAAGCGCTAACAGCTTCAACTAAGAGTGTGGTTTGCTGTTCTATCAACAATCAACTGTGAGTATCTAGAGATGGTCACTATCCCTTAAAGTGAAACAGAGAACCTGTTATGTTAGATGTTCCAAGATGCGAGCGCATCACGAGTTCCCAGAATATAATTTAATTATTCTGCGAACTCATAACTGTAAACTCATAAAACAGGCAATATCTGTCATATATTCACAAGAATATTATTTTAAAATCAAAGTAAATTTTTTCTCATCATTTCGACAGTTCATTTTTGAATATATGAATCCAGACATAATATACTTTTTAATACATTGGTTTTCACTTCTTTGGCCATTATAAAATAAATATATTTTGTAAAAGTGTGATAAAAAAAAGGTGTGTGCGCGGGTTGGCCACCCTGATTTAAAGAATACTATTATTATTAAATACTACTTGTACATTAAAAGATTGACACATTTTTACATGTTTCTTGCATTTTTTTGTAAAATGGAACTTTTTATAGTACTAATTTGGAAATATTTTACGAAAGTGCATAAAACAGTACATAACATTCAAAAAATAACATTCAAAGATTATATACTAAATATATAACATTCTTATTACTCAATGATTGCATTTTAAAGTTTTTTGGCCTTTGATATAAAGTATTTAGGACAGTTATTCTAAAACATTTATCTTAAAGTTCCTTGTTAACAATAAATAATTCTGTCACTTCCATCTCCCTCCTCCCCAACACGGAAAATTTGTATAGCTATTTTTTATCATTCTATATATACTTTATTCGCTTTATATTAACAATATATTAAAGTCAGACGTTTTTAATTCCTAATTAATGTGTACATAATATGTCTGCAAAAAAAATTGGGTAATAGTTGAAATTAATTAATATGTGTATTGATCATCAGCGTCAAATATTAAATATTTAATTACTTTGAATAAAAATAAAATTTTAAATGCTGTAGATTCTTTATAAAAATAAGAGGCTAGACTAATTTAAAAAGCATTTTTTTTTTCACCTGATGTACTATCAAAGAATATTACTAAGTAATGTTTAGTTAATGAGTTTTTTTACAGTAAAAAAAAATATCTTTTAAATAAAAAAAGATAAGACCTTTAAAAATTGCATATTTAAAATCGATCATTTCTCGTTGAATAGAGAATAATTTTAAAATTAACAATATTTGTACATGTTCAGGTTTGTTTGAGCGCACTGGTGATTAATTAATATATTCTAATATATTACATTAATGTATTAATATATTAGAATATATTAATTAATCACCAGTGCGTCAATAAAGTCTTAATATACATATATTATATTAATGTATTAATATATGTATATTAAGACTATATTCCGTCCATCAGTAACTTGGAAAATTGGAAAGCAACCAATTCAGATGAAGTCAAAAACAGCGGCGTCATAGGGACGTAAATGCACTACTAAAATTCATTATCTTTAAAAAGATTGAGAGATCAATGAATTTCTTAATTTTACCGTCATGTAATTTTAAAAGTACGAAAGAATATGTCTGAAGTTAACATGTCAAATATATGGAATAATACAATTCTTAAACAATGCAATTTCTTCAACAAACTCTAAAATTGATACACATATTTTATTGGAGGTATAATGTTTTAAAAATTAATTTATCGTTTTTATATGCTTTTACATGTTTTTCGAAACTATATTGTTTTATAAGGGAACAAAAACATGTTATAAATTAAAATAGATGATTAAATTGTTTATGATTAAAATGCCAGATAGCGTGTTATTTCTTTAATTCAGATATATTTACAATTTGGTTCAACATGAAGGAAATGGTTAAACTGATTTTGGTGATATTAAAGAAATAGTTTTTGAATGTTAATGTTTATAAAAAAAAAATATCCATACAAGTTTAAAATAAGGGGCATTGTTACTCCGCGTCCGTGGCTTATCTTCAAGTTACACGCGCCCCCTGGGTAATGCAAAGTGAGTAACATCTGTGCAGAGCTTGCCTTAAGGCATCCAATACCAAGCTGTCTAAGTGTTTGCTGGCTGCATTAGAACAAAAAAAAAAAGTTTAAAATAATTAATGACTTTAATTTCTTATTCGCTGGAACTCATATCTCACAGGTAACAAAAACATCAGGGCTCAGAGTTGAATCTGCTAGTTGCGTCACTTTTTTGTGTTTCAAGAATAAGGAACAAGGATATTCAATACCAATTGTACCACCATGTATAAAGCACGATGCATCGAAAATATGATTAAATGGTCTGGTGTTTTGTGATTTTCCCCCCATGTGCCACGCTCATTTTGGGCAATGAACTTTATAAGTCAGCCAGGAAGGCATTGCCATCACAATCATCAAACTTGGATGAAATATTAAAGGCATTTATTAGCGGAACACGATGTCCGCTTACGTATAAAAAAGGAAATAGTCATTGAAATTCCACAATTTACTAATTATAAAAATTTACTTTCCACAAAAAAGTATTTGTTGTTAAATACTGTAATTAAATTTTTATTTATTGCCTAAAATATTGAATTTCAAGGAGAACAAAAAAACTTGTATTTGTATACAAATTTATACAAATACAAGTGGGTTTTTTGTACAACTCCTTGAAATTCAATATTTTATCCAATATTAAACATTTAAATACAGTATTTAATTCTAAACAAAAACTTCTCATCATTTAGCTTGTACTAACATGTTTTACTTTCTTCGCTTTGGAATATTTTTAATTATTAAAAAAATAATTGAATTCAATTATGGATTTTCTTAAAAAAAACTTTCTTTCATAAAGAATATTGTTTAGTGCAGAGAACTTTGCTTTCATCCCATTATAAACTTTATGAGTCTAGAAGTTCTGGTTTAGTACCACATGGGAGCTAATTAATTTTAAAATATTCAGAGTTTCATGTACATTAATTCCCATCTTTTACAAAGATTTCGTAACTTTCAAGAATATGTCACATGTTCAGCGTGCCAAAAATTCATTATTTAATCAGCTTCCGAAGTGCTGCTATCTAAAATTGAATACTTAATCCTAAATAGTGCAAAATTTATTCCAGGAAAAAATGTAGAATTTTGTTTATTATGTTTATATATTCATTTATAACTTGTGAATCTCATACAAAACTCGTCGTTTAATTTCAAGAAAATGAAATCCGTAAGATACATCAGTTATTATTTTTAAACTATTAATTTTTATTGGGCTCCAAATATCTCGATTTCTTTCTTATATATTATTTAATAAATTGCCTCTTAACTTTTTGCAGTTTCTATTATTAAATTATTTTGATTCAAGATTTATTACAAAAACCATTTATGAATGTTATCTTAAAAGATATTCAATGTACCTTTGTCATCTAGAATTTGATCCTATTTAACTGGTAAAAACAAATAAAATTATTCAACATAATATTGTAAAGCTTGCAATTTTGAAAACAATTCTTGGTAAATTTGTGGAAAGTTAAAAAAAAAATAAGTCCACACAATATATATACTCATACAAATTACTTAAAAGCTTATAAAAATGAACAGTTATCTATTAAATCAACGATATTTAAGACTTTTTGTTATAAGGAAACTTAAAAATTTTCACGAAACTGAAAACATCAGATAACTAAAAATACATTTTAAATTTCAAATATCAGTAAAAATTATTGATTATTACATTTTAACCAAACTTAAAATTTCTATCAAAATAAAATCTTCAAAATTTGTTTCACTATTTGTTGACAGATATGAAACAAATACATACAAAACTGATACTGATAATATTATAAATGATCTATTGTTAAACATATAATATGAAAGGAACACATATTCCACGATGATTTATGGAATTACCTACAAAACTCTTCGGAAGATTTATGATTTTAAACAAGAAGATTTAAGGATTTGGATGGAAAATAGATGGGTTTTCTTTAAAGGATTACCAACTAAGATTTATGAATTTGTATTAATGATTCGATAAAGATAAGATAATATATATGTATATATTACATAAGTTTTTATTAAGACTAAATATCCAAAGATAAGCATTTATTCTAAACTATCTTTTTCAATTGTAAATACCCCAAATTAACCTTTCCAACTGCAAATATCCCAAATTACCATTTCCAATTACAAATATTATACATTTATAGATAACCCACTATGAATATGGAATTGTATTTCATCAACAGTTACGTAATTATCTACAAACTCAACATTTTGTGAATATATTCGCGAAATTTAAGGATTTTAATCAGAATTTTATGGGTTTATATTCAAGGATTATTAAAATATTCATATATTTTTATATAATGATTAGATGCACATTGTAGAATTATCACCAAATATTTATGAATTTCATTTTTGTATTTATACCAGGTTTCCTTTTTATAATATGATTGTGAAACAAAAGTCATGTTTTTATTAAGACATTATTTTATTTATATGTAAATATTATTTATCTTAACTAACATTTCCCATTGTAAATTCCCCAAATTAACTTTCCAACTACAAATATCCCAAATTAACATTTCCAATTACAAATATTATATATTTCTAGATAGCCTACTATAAATATGGAGTTGTATTCCACAAACAGTTACGTAATTATCTCCAAAATCAAAATTTTATGAATATATTCGGGAAATTTAACGATTTTAATCAGAAATTTATGGACTTATATTAAAGGATCACAAAGAGATTGATACATTTTTATATAATGATTAGATGCACATTGAAGGATTATCACCGAAGATTTATGAATTTCATTTTTGTATTTATACCAGGTTTCCTTTATATAATATGATTTGTGCTGGTGTAGACATTTTGTGAAATACAAGTCTAGGTGAATGAGATTAAAGTTCAAGTCCCTTCCGATTGCTGTCTGCAATATGCATGCCGTCCCTTTTGACATGGTGGATTCAGAGGATGCTAACGAGCCTCACCCACTGATGTGCAAGGGGACAATGAGATTGGTGAAATAGTCACCAGATTCCTCTTACCATTGCGACAGCATTAGCACGTTCTCATCTGAATACATTATCTCTCGGATCCCTTATAAACATGCGCGGTATATCATCACTGCTGCCTCCGCTGGCTACACTGAAACAATCTACTCAGGTTAGATTCCATTCATGCTGATCAAAGCAGCTCGGGACCTCATCATCAAGGAAAAATGGGTGCGTGCGAATCGAAACATTGTTGCTGCATTGTTGCCATGTTTCGGAAAATGTTTGAATTAGTTCGCTTATTAGGAAATGAAAAGAAACCACGAAATGAAAGATTTAACAAATAGAAAATGAAAATTATTTTGGGCACCTGAAAGGATTCATATATTTTGAATTTACTAATACATATTATGAGTAAGACTAAAAATGTTGAACTAGTTGTTTTCATAAAATAGAAACTTTCCCATTAACAAATAATTAATAATTGGTAATTTTTTTTTTAAAAAAAAGGCAATCCATGCAAGATTATATTTGTATTTTCTATAACATTTCCTCTGCAAAGTGAAATCCATGATGATTTCTTTCAGACACATATCATTGATATAAAAAAAGGTTCATCGAATTTTACATCATCATAAATCCAAATGCATCTAATACAAAATAAATCTAATCAGGAATAAATCTAATTTCTAATGTTAACACATATATGGATGTAATTATATGTTAATAATAATGATTCATAGAAGTTAATATTATTAAAATGAGATTAAAAATGTAATATATTTTATTCATATTTCTATTATTCGATACCGACGTGAATATGAGGAACTCGTAAATAAATTATTTATTTTATTTTATGCAGTTTGAAATTGACTTGATATAAAAACTTGATATTTGCATTTCTACTTTCTTCAATCCATTTCGTAACTATATTGCTTAATAAATTAGCAGTGGGAGATCAAAATACCAATTTGAATTTTATTTTTTTCAGTGTATGACTGTAAAATGTAAAGTGGGCACTTGAGTTCGCTTACCTGCTTCGTTCCAGCGCAACTCATTTTATTGAATTCCATAATGCTAAATAATGAGATATACGAACAAAAACAATTAAAAATTATACGTTTCCATTGTTTCTAAAATTGTGACTACCCCGATTTCTATGAGAAAAGAAAAGGGCAGGAATTATTTCAGCTTGATATTTACTTTCTCTGCCAGACCAGCCACATTATGTAGAGGCAATGACGATAAGCTGCTTCTGGTAAGAAGAGAAAGGATACGAATTACTACTAGAGTTAGCTGTTTGAATATCAGTGGATCGATATGTAATGTTTTAGGCCTAGAGAATTTGTATGTCGATGTCTTGTCCAGGCCTCTGAATGGTCTAATGTCAAAAATAATCAGTTTCAATTTGTAATCATAGATATCTAAGATGTAAAATTTTGGTACGTTATTGAGAATGAATTATTTATGTATGCTCAATTCATAATAATGTTTAGTTTAGTTGTGTTTAATATTTGCATATTGTTAATTAATTTTCTCATAATCTCATAATAATAATTGTCTCATAATATCTCATAATCTTATAATAATAATTGTCTCATAATGTCCTCATTATTTTTTTTACAATATAAATACACAAATTCGTTATATTTATTAATATTTATTGTATTTAAATGTTAGTTTGTTTAATTTGTAATACTGGATATTTTTATTTTGCAGTGTTTTTAAAATACTATTTATTTATCGATAAAACACATTTTGTAGCTAGTAATCATGAGACCTGATTAATGAAATTTAATTAAATTTAGTATAAAATGATTATTTTAAATCACAGAAAAATAGTGTGTTTATAAGTAAACGATATGTGTTTATAAGTAAACGATAATTAATTGCAAAAGAATCATAATCTTTTTTTTTAATAATAAATAATCGTTATTATAATAAAAATAATTTCTATTCTTATATTAATAAATTCAAATTTGAAAATCTACATAATTCAGCCAATACTGGGAATACAATATAAAAAAATTTTTTATATCAAACAGAAATTTCCATCTTAAAAGCTCAAATATGATTCTAAATATGCATATATTATGCAATTGTTTGAAAACATGCAAAGTTAATCACACGATAATAAAAAAAACATCAAAAAGAGTTTTTCAAAAAATTAGATTTTTTTTTTTTTATATTCTCCTATATTACATAATCCACGTTACTTACAGTTTTTGGCAGGTTGTCAGATCTTATTATGTCAAAATAATAAAAAAAAAAAACATCGTTGTAAAAAATATTCCGTAAGATTAAAGGTTTTTTTTTTTATATTTAAGAAAAATAATGAAAGCAGGCTTCATAAATTCTTAAAAAAATATATATAAATCGTTTCTTTTAACGAAAAGGTAATTTTTTATCTACATTTTTTATTTTAAATGTTTAATGTAATTCAAAATTCTGAATTAAATTCTGAATTAAAACTGAATTAGACAAATTTATCTATCATATTACAATTCCCAAATGAGGTTCAACCAATGGTAAATTATACAGCTGAGAAGCAGGAAGGATCCAACTCAACTCCTCTGATGGTATTTGGACAAAGACTACTTTCCGATACAAGGATACTCTATGACAATTGTAAGAGTCTGTATAAATTTCAGATATCAACAACCAATACGTCTGCATCAGAGTTTTCTCCAATACGCAATGCAAATGTAGAGCAGTTACTCCTAAATGTTCGTCTGGAAATTATCATTTCCCATATCAACGTCAATGAGCTGTTTAGAGAACTACATTAGTAAGTGTTTTGATGTATAGAAATAGCAAATAAATACATTTTATTAGAAAAAAAATTATTCATATTAATTTAATGTCTCTTTTTGAAACAAATTCTTTCTTTACACTAATCTTGCAATTTTAACGAAGTTTCTTTAATTCATTATATAATACTTAAATATTTTTGCACCAAAATAATGTTAATTTTATAAAAAAAGAAAAAAAAAATTTAATTATTACAATATAAAAAACAGACTATATTTCTCAATTAATTATCATTAAAATATTTTCATCTAATTTTTCCTTACCTTTAATATAATAAGAACTATTTAGAATGAGTAAATTCTCTAGAAAAGGATGAAGCAATCATTCGTCAATGAACGTTAACGAATGTTTCATTCGTTAGATGAAACATTCGTTACCCTTGCGAGTATTGTGCAGTGAATTTCTTTGTTGTTACCTGAGTAATGATGAATCTGCTACCAAACTAAAAAAAATTGCTTCATATGAAATTTGAAGTGCCTGGTGTGGAACATATACTTTTTAATTTTCAATATATTTATTTATGTCTCGTGTGATGAGATTTTATAACGTCCATTTTTGATAAATTACCTTTTTCTAAGCTACTGTAGAACACTTAAATATTAAATTATTAAAGAGTAGAAATTTGTATATGTAAAATCAATTTATGCTTGTGTGAATAATCCAACAAAATTTAAAATCTATAAAATCTAGATTTTTTTTCTCTGTATTTATTAATTGGTTCAAATAAAAATAAAAATAAATTGTTTTTAATTAAATAAAAATTAAAATAAATTGTTGTTTTCAATTAAATAAAAACTAAATTTATATTTTGCTTAAAAAAAGTTGTTTTCTTAAAAAAAGTGCAACTTGTTTTTCTTCCTTTTTTTCTGTCAGATTTTAAAGTCACCGGTGACGTCAGCCCTAAAAACCAGATTAACTCCAATAGTTAAATAATTGTATAAAACGATTAAAGACTAACAGATAAAATATTAACATGTTAAAATACAGCAGATAAAAAAATTAACAGGTTATGGTTAACATATAAAAGATTAAAAGTGAATATAACATATAAAAGATTAAAAGTGAGTATAACATATAAAAGAATAAAAGCGAAAAAAAAATATTTTGAATTCTTGGATAATTATTTAAATTAGTCAATTAACTTCAGGCTAAATATTTAAAATCTATTTCATTTACCTCGGGCCACCACATATGTAATAGAGCTATTATACAAATTATTTCATTATTTCTGTTTATTCCTGACAAAGAAAATCCCTCTAACTTTTCCCTTGAGGCCACAACAATCCCTCATATGGCCGTACTTTGCTCTAGCAACTTAGTCCGTATATCCGGGACCTTATCTGAAATCCTGGTCGAAGGTTCTGAACGAAAATGATGGACAGAAACCTGAAGATTGGGGAGCATTGTGATTCTTGCTCACAGGGCTTGAGGCAATTAACCACACTTATCTACAGAAACAGACCCGGCCGAATTAATTGGCAAGGGCATGGCGACCTTCCCTCGCTTGTTTGGTATTAATTAAATGGATCACAGACAGTGAAAGGCATGGAGGGAATGGGGCGGTTACTTTCGCCGTCATCCACTGCATTTGCTGGCCGAAGTCTACTTGATTTGATAACTGAGTAGCTTAGACGTTTGCGTTCCTCTTCTAATTAAAGGAAGATCTTTATTAACCAATTGTTTGGTAATGGTTAGCTGTAGCCAGCGGATCGATTCGTCTTTGCTAAGTAGGGGTAATTGCAATCAATTAAATGGGGAAGTGAGTTGAATTCGATTTGTGTGATTAAATGAGATACGACGTCGTCCATAAAAAACTGTTAGCGGCATGCATCAGTATCTATTTGTCAACTATGTAATTTGAAAGTGTCAGATTGTCTATTTCTGATTTTCTTTTTTGTTGTAACATTTCTGAGACTCGTGCTCCACTTATGAATACCACTAAATATGAATATCACCAAAGAATACGAATATCACCGATGGGTGAGGAGGGGTGGACATTGTTTTGCTGAAGAAGTTTCAAGGGTAGTCAGTCATCCGTCATTTGAGTACTATATGGGAGAAAACCCAGAAAACCTCCACCATTCAGTTTATCAATAATAAACGGTTTACACACATTATGACAATCGTTATCAACTGTTTCTATTTATGAAAGCTCTGACTGCAATGGAAGCTGGCAGTGGATTAAAGTCTGAGCTGTAATATTTGTTGGCTTTACCGCTGGATCACGATTCAGGCTTTTGTACTTATTATAAACGTAAAAAAGCTTTCATTTCTTCAAAAAAAAATTTTTATACCGTATTGCTTTTTTTAAATGTGAACTATAAAATACTTTATTTAAATAGTTTTTAAATCAGCTGATTTATTAGATTTAAATATTAAAAGTGTTAAATATGTTAACGTTTTTTAGTAAGGCCTTAGGAATATCAATGGAGTGAAATTGTATTTCTAAATAAGAAAAACCTTGGTTCGAAACTTAATAAATTTAAATCGAACCAAATGCCCCACCTGTATGGCGGGAATGGACACGATAAATCCGATACGAAATAATCCTTTGGAAGACAACGAAAACATAGTTCGACTTCAGATGCCATTCAAGTGTTATTCATTAGAAATATTATGATAGTATATGTGACAAATATATAGTAATAATAATAATAATATAAATATGAATGAAATGTAGCAAGTTAGTCATGGTGCAATCCGATTAATGTTAAATTTGCTGCACTGTCTACATTCTATTAATAGCTTCAGATCAAAGTGCGCCAAATATAAATCAATCTATATTCATTTATAATGTCTTAATATTTAATAATGTAAAGAATTCTTCATTAGTAGCGGAGAGTTACATGTTTAAAATCAGTTTCGAAAATTTATTGCAACATTAATTACCACATATACTATATTACAACATAATTACTTATTTAATTTGAAACATAATTTCTCGAAAATGAAAAATAAATTTATGTCTGCTGTTGTAAACGAATTTGAAATTTTCCAGCAATGATAGTATAAATAAACAAGGTTGTAATTTAAATTATCCCAGTACCATCATTATTAAAATATAACTTTATAATAATTTGTAAATAATTCAATAAAAACATTTTGAATACAATTATTTTCGATAGTTTGTTGCGCTTTGGATCTATATAGTTTAAATAAATTATAATGGATTTTAAGAAAATTAAAATAGTTTTAAAAATTAAGTCGTTTAAAACATAAACTTATTCAATAGTAAGAGTTTTTATTATCATTTATCAATCTGCTTAAATGAACTGAAATCCATTTTGAATATTATACGATTTTTAAAGAAGAACCTCTATTTTATAAATAAAATAATGACTTATTGTTATTTCAATAGATAAAACATGAATATCATGATGAGTATTTTATTTTTATAGGGCCTTGGCGTATTTTGGCACTCGTTTGAAATGGCTTTGGCGAAAGCAGGGAAATCAGTCTGCCAAGTCTAAATAAAATCTTGTAGTTTGCATCTCCTACCTAAGTTATTACGTTACGTTCGAACTGGCCAAGGCTTTATAATAATGCTTAGGCTTCATGATTTAGCATGGTGTGAAGAAGGGTTAAATATGATTCTGTAGCTAAAATAATAGTAATCTGGAAAAAGGAAAAATTGAAATTTTAACGATTATTGCTTTTATAAAATTTATAGCCAGAGTCACTTTAATTTGGGTGACCTAGCTCCTTCATCGCTCAGGCCTTCCGTTTCGCAATATCGTATAGCGGTTATTTTTCAGTAACATCAAGTGTAAATATCATAATCAAGTAAGTATAAATTACGGATGCACATGCCAATTGTACTGTATCAACGAACAGTCGAAAATTACCACATATAAACTATTTAATTGTAGATTTCCTATTTTCAATAACATTAATAATTCAGTAGTGCATTATCTCGTCATTTAATATTTAATGTTTTAATTTAATATTTTAATGTTTTAACTAATGCTAGAGAAAATAAATGAACTGAATTTTATTTTCAGTGTTATAGACTTCGAGCAAATATATGAATAATATACTAAACATTTGTGAAATTTTAAAAACGATGTACTTTATTAGTTTAGCAATGAAGATTTGGACAAAAAAAATGTAAACACTTGCACAGTATCAGTTTAATATCTGTTTATAATATTTGGTTGCCCATTTCACAATCATCAACAGTGTATTATATCTCCAAAATCACTACAGAAGAATAGTACTTAACAATGAATACATAGTGAATACACAAGAATACATATACAAAAACATTTTGGTTCAAATTTCATGAATAGAAAATAGGTTTAATAATTTTCATTTTGAAACACACAAATGATTAATTCCTTAAATCGACGTAGTAAAAAATTTTAAAAATGTAAAAAAAATTTGTGATGTTAATATAGCTATTTCAGCTATTTAAATTGCTCTATTTTTATTTAATACATTTCAAAAAACAAAATAAAATTTTATACACATAGTTAAATATTTACCTTTTACGTTCAAACATTTCTGTATCAAGAGTTATTTATCCTTTAAAGATACATTGAATATTTAATGATTATGAAATATATAGTTTCTAACAGTAATAAAACTTTTTCTTTGATTATTTAAAATAAAATTGCAATTGTAAAAATTGCAATAAATTATTCGGAATGACGTTGCATTTAAAAACAAGAAACAAATATTAAATATCAGATAGAAATACGTAATGAATGTTGCAAACTAATTACAGGATTTTGTTTTCATATTTTCTTGGAAAAGGCTTTGAAACACTATATTTTAAATTAAACATAACCGTTTCAAATCCAATAAAAACTTCTGTAATAGTTCACTTAAAGAATTATTTAAATGATATAAAACTATTTATTTTACTTGCTTTTATAAGTTGCCTGTAGGGATTTTACTTAATAGTAATTTCAATATTTATAACATTCATAATAAATAATATAATAATAATATATGTAATAAATGCATTTCCTTACTTTGTGTGATGTATAAATTTTACATTTAAAATTCTGTTTGAATTTTCAGAAATTCAGCAACATTTCCTTACTTTATGTGATGTATAAATTTTACATTTAAAATTCTGTTTGAATTTTCAGCAATTCAAGTACTTCAGTAAGTTTTCATAATAAAATTTTAAAAATTTCTTGAATAATTTCTCATAGTATATAATTCAGTAAAATATTTAATGCCACTATAAAAAAAGTATGTATTATTTAAATAATAATCTCTTTGTTATTTCCATCAAATATAAGAATACGTAATGTGGAGAATATTTTAAGTTTGGTAAATGTAATAATGTGTTAACAAGAAGAAAAATCATTAAATCATCAAATAAATAATCGACTCTTTCTGTTTAATTTGGATATTAGTAAGATTACCAAATGAAATATAATTTTTGATACATTTTTTTTGTAAAGTGTTGTTGTTTATAAATACAATTTTAAAAAAAATCCTTAATAATTACATATATGTATGCATGCAAAAAAAAATATACCTTTTAGAAATACCTTTTATAAAAATATATGACATTTATTTTATCCATTATTTAGAGTTACAGGCAAATTAAAAAAACAGGAGTAGTCATCTTAAATTGTTTGCCATATGAAAATACGATCTGTATTTGAACATCTCACGATCTCTCAAACTCAGATGAGAGTTTAAATCCTTATATTCATGAGTATTATTAAATTAATCCCATATTAAGCCTATTTAACATTCAACACATAATGAATTTGTTGTGGCCACTGTCTGACTAATCTGAAATTCAATTGAATCAGTACGCGTAGAATGCATCACCTATTCAATGGGTTATAATGGTTCAGTCATGTACCACACGCATATCTATCAGCAACTGCACAGTAATTGAGTCATACATCCACTGCAGGAAATTGCTCAAATATATTCAAGACAAATGATCAAGAGACACTTCAGAAAAGTATTGCCATGGAAAAGGTCTGATGATATTAAATTATTGAATATGATTGTCAATATTCCTCATAATTCATATGCCTAATACCAATTCATGTATTTAATATCATAATTTGCATGCTTATTATCTAACATTCATATGTATCCATCCCCATTATTTATCAATTTCGTTCAATATATTAATTATTATATGATTAAATAATGTGTGATGGTATGATTACATATTGCTATTTGAAGGTTAGCTGATAAACACTTTGCATGAATCGTCCAAAATTAGTCAAAGTCTGTTTCGCAGCCCAATGGTAATGTGGACAATTTGTGTGCAAGAGGATACAACTTTGAATTTAATTCAGCAATTATTGCAATCATTGTCTTTAGAAATAGAGAAGATAGTGATTGTGACAGCATGTATATACATTAGCAAAATAGAACATCGTAACATCGATATACAGCAAATAAATCAACAAAAAAAGCCTGTATTAAACAACGTATTCTAAATTAAAATACAGGAAATAATAAAATTTAATTTTTTTGTTATAAATTCAATGAACGAAAAGATTTGAACTAATACCAGAAAAAAAAAATATTATTGCAGAATACAATAGGCTTTAACAGTATACCCGAAAAAGTACATCTATAAATTAAAAAAACAATTTTATAAATTAAATAGTTCATTCTTTATTGAATAAATAAATTTAGCTTATTTTGCCTGAGATTCAAATAATCTAGCTACCTATAAAATCTTCGAAGTCACTACATACGCAATAAGTACCAAATCCACTAAAAGCATCAAATCGATATTATATGATCATATACATAAGATTTAATTTTAATGTGTTATGGTTAACCTTCTTCGGAAATAGACACTATGAATAATTTATTAATTTCATAATCAATTCAGCTATTCAAATTAAATTATTGCATTTTGAAAGTAGCAATATATTAAATTTATCAATCATTTTTGGCTCGTCAATTTTATATTCTTTGAAAATTCAATACGATAGTTATATTCCTTAAAAATTTATTTAAATCCTGGATCGAAATAAATGAGTAACGAAATGCAATTTATTAATTTTTAGAACAAATAAATTGTATGAAAACTTGTGTTACAAAATAATAATGCGTCTCATGCAGAAAAAAATTTTATTTACCAAAACATAAAATGTTACTTTGCAACAAATAAAAATGTGTTGAATGCTAACATTTGCTTTAAAATATAAATTATAGCCAAAGAAATAATTAAAAAATGCTCGCCGTTTTTGCAGTTCTGTAATACACATTATTATTTAATTTAGTCGATCGATCTATAAGACGATGATAAAAAGAAAAACTTTCTAGAGATATGAGCCGCTAGCTATCATATTTTTCACAGAAACTGAAGAAAATTTTCATTTAAGGCATTTTGAAGGTTTTGGAACAAAAAACAACAATTAAACTCTAACAGTTACGGTTAAAATGACAAAATTTCGAAAATTTCAAATAGCAGCACTTATTTTTATACATTTTAATATGATATCCGTAGCGAAACACAGAAACTAGAGTTGGTACAGTAACCTAGCATGAACAGCGGAGCTAGACTAAGAAGAAAAGTAAAAAGAACCAATAAAGACAGAGAAGCAACATGAAACAAAACATTTTATTGCTTTTCATAAATTTTTTACGTGACTTCCTTAACATATGATGATGACGCTTTGCATGCGACAGATGGTTGGATAGCACTGGAGCACGTATCATGGAAAAAAGAATCTGTTGTACTTCGCATTTGGTGGCATCTTTTAAATCAGATGTAGTTTGCGGATTAAATGCATGCACTTTAGCTTTCATGTAACTCCACAATATCACACAAGACAACATGATTATTGGTGGCAGATAAATGACGCACATTTTCACAATCATCACCGAGTCTCCTTCTTTCAGAAACTAGTAATCACACCTTTCTACTGCGCCCCAAAAATTTGTCCAATTATTTTTTTTTTTAAAAACTCTTTATTTATTGTTCCAAATTTATTTCATCGCCTTCGAAGTAATCCCCTCCGGACACAATGCACTTATGCCAACTCTTTGTCCAATCCTCAATGCATGCTAAAAAGTCATCGGCAGGAATGGTCTTCAAAGCGCGCGGCGATTCACATTGAATCGCTTCAAGCGACACAAACCGGTGTCCCCGGAGGGGTCTTTTGATTTTCGGGAATAGTTAGGAGGAGGCCCAAAAGGAATTGACCGATCCTTTTGAAATTCCAACATCATCAGCAAGGTCTCTAATTGTAAATCGACGGCTTGCAAGCACAAATCTTTAAATTTTGGTACGTGAGCTTCGTCGGTTGAGGGTCGACCAGAGGACTCTTCGTCTTCAACGCGTTCTCTGCTTTCTTTGAACTGTTTATATCACTTGTAAACATTTCGTTCCGATATAGGAATGCTCCCCGAATGCTTTCTGCAACATTCTATACGTTTCAGCAAAAAAATTTAATGCAAGTTCCTTGCTGAATTAATTCAGACATTTCAAAAATTGCCGGAATCAGTTTTAGCTTCTCACAAAGCCAAGTGTAACTCAAACACTAATGAATATGTTTATGTCAAATTTTACACACATGTCAAGGACAGTGCCAGCAACCTAAAAAAGAAAAAAAAATTACAGAAGGTGCGGGAATTTCAAATTGAAAATTGGTCTTACTTTATGGACACAGTTGTACATCTTATGCCTGCAGCAGATACACAATTGGTTCTCTTTCGCACTATCTGCAACGATACCACAGAGTCACAAGTCGGGTTATACATTAATATTTTTTTTTCTTTCTAATGCAGCTGGAAAACATTTAGACAGTTATTTTTGATGCCTTAAGCGAAGCGCTGCAACGACGTTACTCACTTAGTACCCAGGAGGTGTGTGCAGCTTGAAGAGAAGTTCTGACGCGGAGTAACAATACCCTCGTAACGCTCTACGATCCTGTTAGACCGGGACCTGTGGTTTAAGGTGGATTCTGAACCACAGCGTTAATATTATATGATGCTTTTTTCGGTAAATACTTCTTTTTTTTTTAATAAATCTGATTGATTTTCTAATAAATTTGTTTGTTTGATTATAATAACTTTTATAAGGTGTCCTTACCATTTATTATCTGGCTAAATAGGTCGCTGGAACACAAAAGGTTAAAGTCCCCGGTTAAAGCATTATGATCATAACAAAAGGTATTAATCTTTCACTTGAAAAGCAAAAGATCAACAGAAGGGAGAAGTTTGAGAGAAGCTTAGAGGAAAGCCTAAAAGTAAACAAATTCTTAAGGTTTACAAAGGATAATTCCAAAACCAAAAATAACAAATTTGACACTGTGTTACAAACTTTGGTTAAAATATTCTTTCTTTTTTCCCCTCTAAAGGCCTTTGTAATCAGAATGCTGAAGCATTTTCTGCTTAAAGTTATGTTAAAAATTTTACGTGTAAGATATTACATTAGGATTATGTACGTATGTAATTCATGTGAAATTTGTAAGTTAATAAAATTAAATAGTAATAGTTAATATAAAAATAGTTAATAAAATTAAAATTATTAGTAATTAAAAAAGATAGATAGATATGAAAACCATGAATCGAACTATATGTTGATCTGTAATTTAAGATTGTACTCTCATTTGCTACAGAGTTATGGTTATTGTGGTATATTATGGTATATTGATATATATATATATATATATATTGGTGTGGTATATTATGGTATATGGTATATTGAGTTATTATGGTATATTGAATTTTGTGTCCTATGGTATAATCAGATAGTTACTTCTAGGACACAAAGAAAAAAAAATTATTTTTATTTGATGTTCAATAACATATAATTAATAAACCATTCCTTATGAATATGATTAGCTCATAATCGTATTGATCATTTGGATCAAAGTTAATTTCTTTATTTATCTACAATTTATTAACTTGTACGATAGGTTTACAGAATATATAGTGATGTCTAAATGCAAGCCCAATATAAATACGACGAAATATTGTAAGAAATAGATCTCAAAAAGATAAGATAAGTTAAATTCAATAATTACATTAGTTAAAATCTATAAAAATAAAATTATTATGGCATTTTCGTTGTATCTTTAGAAACAACACATTATCGGAACCACACATTTACGGGCTATTCACATCCCTCATAACTATTTTGTTATGTCGTTGTAAAAGTATAAACATAAATCGAAATAATAAAATTCGTGATTTAGAAAGTAGATGACTACTGATCCTAAATCGAACCCAAAGGGTTGTCACGTTAAAGAAAAATAAAACAAATGAAAATTACCATTATTGACCCTTATTACCTCAACACTCCCTTCCGAAACTCATATTACACAGGCCAGCTTCCGTTAACAGCTCTTTTTAAATGGAAGAACGTGTCTCTTTTAGGGCCTTGGTTAACAAGGATTAAAGTTCCCGGCAACCGCAGAACCGGCCATTAGTGAGAGCTTCCAAGAAAAGACGAATGATAAAAACGTCCGTTGTGGGCCGATAAATAGCCCTTCTCCATTACCTCGGCGGCATTGATTGCCCCCCTTCCCCCGCGTTCGTTTGTCCCATGGACTCTTGGAATTTCTTTTTATGTGGAGATACTATCACTGACCCCAATGAGCGAACAGTCTGTCTTGGCCCGGCTTTGACATTCTAGCTGCGGGTGCTATCTTCTAAGACAAAGAAATAGCGGGATAAGATGACCCATACTTCTTCTTTCAAATTGTACTTTGGATTTCTTTGGAGGAATATCGCAGAGTAATGCGCAGCCTATGGTAGATAAGATTGGACCGTCTGGAAGATGGAACTGGTGTTTGTGGAATGCTATCTCGGTGGTCGATGCTTTGTTATTTGGTATAGGAACCCATCCTTACTTCGTTTTATTCGTCAACCTTCGTGGAATTCGTTTAATAAAGTGTAATGATGTTAATACAGCTCTCTTTTTATCTCATGTGTGGTGAAACAAATCGAAAGTGTGACAATTGTCTCTACTAAGGTCTGCTGAATTTTTAGCAATTAGTAATTCGATATAATAAATGTGCAAATAGGACTTACAGTTATAGTGGAAAAAAAGTGTGAATGGAAAATTACTCTTACATACCTCATTTTTAAGCTATCAATTATTACATCCTTAAAATTATGTTCAGAATGCACATTATATTGAAACGCGATATTGCAAAGGTGTATAGTACTTGAATTACAGATCAACAACAATGCCAGATATAATTTTTCCATCCTGTCACTGTCGTTAGAGGAAATAAATTTTGTCATCAAAGATAATTTCAATTTTTTTTTTATTATGCTACGGTACATAATGAGTTTTAAAATAAATTTATACAATAAATAAAATAAACAAGATAATTATTCGAAATTTTACTAAAGAAATTTAGAAATAATTGGTGCTGTAAAACGGACAGGTATTAAAGTGGATATCTAAAATGAACGAAAACATTGTAGAAAGTTTGAAGAATTTGTAAGGCAAAATGTAAAAAGAAGTTGGATAGAATCTTCCAGAAAAATATTGAGCAGATTTTATGACTAGGTTATATCTTCGTAGGGAACAACTAAAAGCAATGTTAAAAGACTGAAATTTCATAACAATTTGAAAGTTATACAAAAATAAAAAAAAAAAAAAACCGATTGCCACAATCGGGTTCATTACTAAGATTGGTGCCCAAATGTATCGCCAGAATATCAAATACATTCAAGTAACCAAAAAATGTCTCTTACTTTGCTCGTTTACTGTTATTCCGTTCGTAGATCATGAACTATGTGTACCTCTTGTCATATGTCTTTTCGTTAATTAAAAAAATTATAAATTCATAGGAAATTCGAATTTTACAGAATATTATTATTCCAGTTAAAGTTATTTATTCGGGTACGGAAACGCTTCAATCTACATCGACATTTTTTATCATACTTTAAATTTATTTCAATAGTTTTCTCGTCAAGGTTCTAGGACACAAAAATCCCAAGGTACATTACCTTTTATATTTCTGCTATGCAAATTGAAACGAAAGAACCTAAAGATTTTTTTATGTAGCTAAATCATTGTCGCAGAGCTCAGAAAAACATTCTTGCGAATTAAATGATTGATATATCTTTTAATACAAAATTGAAAAAAAAAATAAAAAACTAAGAAAATTTGAAGCTTTTAAATGTGAATGTTGGTCAATATTTGAGAGAACTATTTACAGTTTAAATATATGTAGGAAATTAAACATTTTGTGTAAATATGTTTAGCAAATGTAATTAAATTTAAAGTAATAATAAATAAAATATACCACAAATTGTAAATAAATAGGTGAAAACAATGGCTACCTGAATTATAAGCCTTTTATAGCACGTACAGAATTTAATCAAAAAATTTATAGTATTTATTATGGCAATCGAAGTATTTTGAAAATCAATTATTTGTTAATTAATATTCAGTTCATATATTTACTTCATACTATAGATTTTTTCAGTAATGAAAACTTAAAAGCTTTCAAAATCAAAGAATAAGAAGTGAAGATTGATCAAAGCTTTTTGTTAAAATTTTTAAGGAACTTCTAAATTATTTATTATTATTTAAGTTTTATTATTATTTGTTATCTTTTTATTATTTTTTATATTGTTTATTTTGTAAATAAAACGTAATTATTTAAAGTAAAAAAATTTTTTACGTAATTGTATTTAAAAAAAAAAAAAAAAAAAAAATTACTGTATGCTTTATTTGAGTTAAATTAAAAGTTTAATTTATACACTTTTCATTCATATTCAAAATACGAACTAAAACTGTATCATAAATATCATAAACATTTAATTGTACAGCCTAATTTGTCACATTTCATTTTCTTCATTACTTTGTTTTACTCAGAAACGAAATTAGAACGAAATTAAGCAATTGTAACACATAAAAATTACTGTCGGATAAAATTGTTTTACTTATTAAAATTTGAATTATAGCGAATCAATAATAAAAAAAATCAATAATTCACTATTTAGGATGGTATATATGCATGCATCCATACATATACATTCTTATTTTTCAATGCCGCAACACCTCAATTGAGGTCCAAGGCCAAGAGGATGTCAGCTCTACAGTCATATTAAATTAACGTTCTACAGTCATATTAATGATCTACAGGGATCTACTGTCTCACAGCAAAAACTATCCTTAATAAGTAAGAAAGTATTTCATCATTAATTTGAAATAAAAATTTCGTTTCATATGAATTTATACATGTCAGTATATAAAAAAATACATAAAAAAACTTAAATTGCCTCATATATGAATCGTTAATCTGCTTATCATTAAAACTGTAACTAAATTTCCAACGTTTTAATGGTGTTGCTTATTCAAATTAATTGCTTTACGTTTATCTATTTGGTGTAGAACATATACGAGCTTAATGAAGGGTGGCAGATTTACAAATTAGTTGCTCGATACATTGATGAATTTAACAAATATTTCTTCTTGATTAATGTTAAGGGTTGTATACTCATTATTAAACTGTAAACAGGGTACTGGTTGGAATGACATGTTTTTCGTGTGTAAATTGATTAATTATGGCGAATTAATGGGACAAACTATTTACAAACGCCTCGTTTTCTCTTAATTCATTAAGCGGGTTTCTCAATTCTTTTTCGCGAAATGAATGTTCAACTTTGTAGATTTTTTTTTCGATTAGTTTCACTACTAAGGTAATTAGATTGCCTCCTGTTAGAAAGAATGGTTTCTTTAAAGAGTTTTTAAGGGTGTCAGACCCATATTTTATTTACTCAAGAGAAAAATTAGGATTAATTCTCCGAATTCGGTCAGTAGACGAAAGAGTTTAAAAAAAATATTTTATACTACTTTTTTCTTTATTTTAACTGAAAATAAATGCTGTTAATTACCACTAATTAAAATCCAATTAAAATATCCAATCCAAAATTTTCATTATTAAAATTATTATATTAAATTATCTATTATTTGCTATTAATAATTATTTATATTCCTCAATATACTTTAGATGCATTTATTATCTATTCGTAATTCCTTATTAACCAATTTAATGACCTGAATTAGATATAGAAAGTGTCGTCACCCTGTGGAAGATCATGAAATTTACTTATGTCAAGAATTCTCACACTTTTTCTTATAGGAAATGACTTTAACGTCAATGCCTCGACACTGCATGGATGGTCTGTCTGGGAAAATAACTCTCGTATGATAGTTTGTTGGGTTTTTTTTTTCTCTTTTTGGATATCAAAATACTTAAATTTCTAAAGAGATTCTTTACTCATAAATTTCGATTGTTCATTTTTATACATTTATAAACACGGCAGTATATCGCATACTTGCAAGAAAACTAACACGGAAAAAAAAAATCAAATTTGCATTATATTTAATGCACGTTTAATTACTTTTTTCACTACTAAGTGCTGGTTCGTTATTGTTTTCGTGATACTTCATTTTGTTTTGGAATTTGCTTAATATTTTTTGTTTTGTTTGTTCTGTGATTTTTTTTATTTTAATAAAAACACATCGACCGATTCGTAGCTTGAAACGTGCAGGACAAAATGAAAGAGGACAAAGATTTGAAACTTCTGCAGCGAGCTCTCCAGAATCAGTATAAACTTGGCTCTGGGGAAAACATGTGCGACCATTTTTCATCGAGAATCGACTTAGCTGACGAGAATTTTTCGGATTTTCTCACGTAAGATTACAAATGCTTAGGAATATACTTCAAAAATCCTTGAATATATAACACTCTCCCTCTTCTTTCTGTTCACTGTAAGTAAAAAATGTTCCTGGCATTTAAAAAAATATAGTTAAATGTGGCTAATTTTTTCCTTCGTTCAGTAAAATGGCCAGTTTTCTCAACTTAAGTGTAGATGTCAAAAAAATTTTTTTAGTGTCAAACATCTCCCCATAGATACCTGCAATTATATAAATTATGTATTCATTTAATTTATGTTCAATAGTAGATCATAGATCATTGAACTAATTATCAATGATCTAACATATATCATTAATATAAAACATTGGTAATATTACATTATATAACAAAAATATGTTTTGCAATTCTTTTTTTGTTTAAATATTACGATGCATTAAACAACATGCTACAGTAAAAATTTTCAGACACTTGTAAATATTTGTTTTTACATTTGATACACCGATATCAGTTTTTTGTTTCCGATAAACCTAAAGAAGTACTACTAAATACAACCAGTTCCCCAACCTTTAGAATTAGATATATATTTACCATTTAGAGGATTGATATTATAGAAACGCCAAAACGAAACCAAATAGAAAATTTTAAAATGCTTTATATTTATTCCAGGAATAGTAAAAAAAAAAAAAAAAAAAAAAATATTATGATTAGTTTTTAAAATTATGTTTACTGGACAATTAATAAAAAAGAGAATTACTTATAGCATACTTGTCAGTTTAACTCTATTATAAAACATAGTATAACTTATTATTATTCCTAGAATAATTAAAATTATAATAGATATGAGTAATGAACTTGCTAAGAAAAAGCAAATTAAAAATATAAATATAAGGTGTAAATATAAATGTTTATTTTAAAAATATTTTGTGAAACCTTAAAATATTCATAAATCTGATTAAAGAAACGTACAATAAATAAGCAACTGTCAAAAAATTCTATAGTTTTTTCGCTATAATTAATTATTTAAATTTTTAATTTAATATCTTCAATATAACAACTTATTTTTAACAATATTTTTATTTAACCTAATTACAACTGTAAATATGATAATGTATTATTTTAATTATTATTTTTTCCGTAAGGAATTTGTATTTCATTAGTAATTATAACTAACAAAAGTTATAAATTATTGCAACTACATTCAGTTTTAATTTTTTAATTATAAAACCCTTTATTTTAAATGATTAAATAATATCTCTCCCAAGTCTTAATATCACTTAGAAAAATGTATTTGAAGATAAGACAAAATAAATTATGCCATTAAATTAACGAAAATTAATTACTAATTACATTCTAAGTTTACTCAAATATTCTTTCAGTAATATATGGTTTTCCTGTTATTCATATTCATATAGCATTAAATTCAGAACAAAGATTGTAACTATTATAATACACAAATAACTATCTAAAGTACAATATTGTGTTACCTTATTTATTCATATAATATAAGCACAATGTAATTAAGTTGGCAGAACATGTAACTAATTTAACGTCATATTGTCAAAAAAATAATCTTATGAAAATAAAAATCAATAATATTATGCATCAAAATGGTAGAAATATTTCCATTATTTCGGAAAAAATAAAAATAAAACACCAAGGAACATAATTAATGCCCATCGTTTCAAATCTTTTATTTACTTTTGATTACAAGTTCAAAATTACACACGATTTTTAAAAAGCCTGCTCCAACTCCATGAAAAAAAAAAAAAAAAAAAATCAATGAATGGAAAATTACATCGTATCAATGAATGGAAAATTACATCGCATGCCATTTATTATGTATTAAAAATAACACCTTTTGGAGAAAATGACAGAAAACAGTTCGTCTTTTTGGAATCTTTCCCACACGCCACAGAAGAAAACTTTTACACAAACAGAAGCGAGTAAAAGAGTAATAACGGTAGGGAAAAAGAAAAAAAGAAAAAAACACAGACAGTTTGAATCTATCTTTTCTGTCCGAATAATATTGATTGTAATCATGCACTGCTGTAATGAAATAAGTAAGAGACAGAGGGCGAAAGAAAAAAAGAAGAAAATGAGAAAAACTGGGTGGATAAAGTTATGAATTGCTTCTGAAAATTCATTAAGTACGGAAGAGTTAATTATCATGCTTGGTCGGAGAACTGGAAAGAGGGCAACATACTTTTCGAAAAGTATATGAGATATTTAGATGTTATTAAAGACAGAGTCAGTTTTTTTTTTTTTTACCAGACAAATATTTCGTGCTTATTATAATTTCTTTTTTATTTGTCACCATTGTTCGGGGAAAAAATAATGAAATCTACCGAATGCTTCAGAAAATTAATATGAAAAAAAAAAAAAAAATGTAATACTAGGATTAAAGGCTGAAAATAAACTAGATCTTAAGTCATAATAGATTTGAAATTGATAATCAAAATACTGGTATTGAGAAATGTTATTTACAACTTAGAAAGGTAATGAATTGTTAACACGATAATTTTGAAAAACGATAAAGAAGTACGCTTAATTTACATAATAATAACGTAAAATAATTATTTTTGAGCTTTATAACAAAACAATATAAACTCATGTTTGTGAAAAATGCAACACCATGAAGGAGTCGTCATAATTGAATGAAATTTAATACACAGTTGAGTGGTAGTGGTACAAATAAATGATTAAATGTTCAAAGCAAACAAACAATAACAAGAGATCGGAATCAGTATTTTGTGTAGCCACCACGCGCCGCAATAAGTGCTGCTACACGACGTGGCATGGAGTCAAACAAATTTTGAATGTCTGCCTGACGAAGAGCATTCCATATTGTTGGTATGCGCACCCAAAGTTCGTCTGCAGAAGCAACAGGGCGAGGATCCCGAGCGAGACGCCGACCAACGAAATACCACACATGTTCAATCGGCGACATATCCGGGGAATACGCAGGCCAAGGAAGAAGCTGTACCTGCCGCGTTGAAAAGAAGGATTGAACAGTCCTAGCGATATGAGGGCGGGCATTGTCCTGTTGAAATACAGCGCCTGGAAAGCTTTGAAGGAAGGGAACAGATTGGGGCTGTAGAACTTCACGGTACCGGTTGCTATTCAGATTGCCCACAATTCTTAGCAATTGAGATCGTCCATGATATACTATGGCACTCCCAGACCATAACTCCGGGTGTTCGTCCACTGTGGCGTTCGATAATGCACTCCGAAGGTGGCGTTCACCGGCATAGCGTCTGACACGAATGCGGCCATCATGATAACACAAATTAAAGCGGGATTCGTCAGAAAACACGACATGCTGGCAATCAGCACGCCAGTCTCTATGCTGAGCGGCCCATTGTAGCCGGCGGCGGCGATGGTTTAGCGTGAGAGGGATCCTGTATAAAGGAGTCCTTGGGCGCAGTCCACGCTGCAGCAGACGTCTACGAATTGATGAAGCACACAATGAAACACCTGTAGCTATTGACCATTGTTCTGCCAATTGTCTAGAGGAAGCTGTACTGTCCGTCAGCGCCATGCGGATCAGGTGTCTATCATCGCGAGCTGATGTCACATTTCGGGGTCCACTCCCGGATTTCCGAGTTGTCCGACACTCGCCCGTCCACTGCTTTCAAAGACGCATCACTGAGCTGCTGTTACGCTGCACGCGAGCGGTTACTGCACGATAAGACAATCCAGCTTCACAAAGGCCGATGATTCTCCCCCGTTCAAACTCTGTAAGTTGTTCAAATCTCGCTCTCTTTCGTCGAAGAGGCATAAGTAACGATTGAGCTAATGTTTACCACTAGCAGATAGCCACCGATAACCATGCACGCCTCGCTAGAGCCATCTATTTATTCGGATCCATCCGCCGTTCAGAGGGCGCTGCTCAGCATACGCATGCGCTACGGATTTGAAATTCTAATCATTTGCATAACATGCGCTAATTTCATTTCCTGAATATTTCAGCTCACTCGCGTAAGTCCTTCATGGTGTTGTAATTTTCACAATCATGAATATATTTTACAGAAATAATAAAAAATATTACGCGAAATACAAATTACAAAATACACATTACAAAATATAATATGTCATTAAATTAACTGAAATTAATTACTACTTACATTATAAGTTGTGTTAAATAATATTCCAGTAATTATATGCTTTTTCTATAATTCATATTGAGATAATATTTATTTTAGAACAAAAATCTGTGACTTTTTAATAATAATAGTTAAAAGCCATAGATTTTCTAAGCCAAAACTAATTATGATTAACTAATAATAGTTAAAGCCATAGATAGATAGTTCTTTGTGTATTATAACAGAAAGAACTGTCTAATACATATACTATTGTGTTGCTTTAATACAATTTTGTAATGCTTTATTTATTCATTTATTATAAACACAGCGTAACTAAGTTGGCAGAAATCATGTTACTAACTTAACGTCATACTGTAAGAAAATAAAACTATGAAGATAAAAATCAATAATAATATGCATCAGAAAGGTAGAGATATATTCCATCATTTCCAAATGAAAAAAAAAAGAAAGAAAACACCAAGGAACATAATTAATGCCCATCGTTTCATATCTTTTATTTACTTTTGATTACAAGTTCAAAATTCCGACACGATTTCTAAAAATCCTGCTCCCACTCCATGAAAAACAACAACGTATCATCAAATGGAAAATTACATCGCATGCCATTTATTATGCATTAAAAATAACACCTTTTGGAGAAAATGACAGAAAACAGTTCGTCTTTTTGGAATCCTTCCACACACCGAAAAGAAAATTTTTACACAAACAGAAGCAAGTAAATGAGTAATAACGGAAGGGTAAAAAAAAAAAAAAAACAGACAGTTTGAATCTATCTTTTCTGACCGAATAATATTGATTGTAATGATGCGTTGCCGTAATGAAAGAAGTAAAAGACAGCGGGCGAAATAAAAAAAAGAAGAATATGAGAAAAACTGGGTGGATAAAGTTATGAATTGCTTCTGAAAATTCATTAAGTAAGGAAGAGTTAATTATCATGCTTGGTTGGAGATTTGGAAAGAGTGCAACATACTCTTCGAAATGTATACCAGATATTTTGATGTTATTAAAGACTTTGTTTTCTGTAGCTGTTTTGCATTTTATAACAAACAAATCTTTCGTGCTTATTATAATTTAATTGTCTTTGTCACCGTTGTTCTGGGAAAAAATAATCAAATTCAGAATTTTAATATGAAAAAAAAATGCAAGATTAGGATTAAAGACTGAAAATAAGATGATTCTTAAGGCATAATAGATTTCAAATTGATAATTAAAATACAGTTATTGAAAAAAGTTATGCACAATTCAGGAAAATAATGAGATGTTAACAAGATAATTTTGAAAAAGAAAAATAAGTATACTACTTTTATATAATAGCAAAATAATAATTGTAAACACAATAATTTTGAAGGAAAAAAAACAAAAGTACACTTAATTTGCGTAATAATTAATAAATAATTTATTTCAGAGCTCTATAACAAAATACTACATTTTTACAGAAATAACAAAAAACATTACAGAAAATAGAAATTAAAAAATACATTAAGCCTTTAAATTACCTAAAATTAATTATTCCAGCAAATACATGCTTTTTTTATAATTCATATTTAGATAACATTTATTTTAGAACAAAAATCAATGGCTTTTAACTATTATAATATACAAATAACTATCTGAACTGTAATATTGTGTGGCTTTATTTATTTATTTATTATAAATACAGTGTAATTAAGTTTGCAGAAAACATAATAACTAATTTAACGTCCTATTGTCAAAAATTAATATTATTAATATAAAAATCAATAATAGTATTCATCAGAATGGTAGAAATCTTTCCATTATGTCGAAAGGAAAAAAAAGATAATACCAAGGAACATAATTAATGCCCGTCGTTTCATATCTTTTATTTACTTTTGATTGCAAGTTCAAAATTCCGACACACTTTCTAGAAGGCCTGCTCCAACTCCATGAAAAATAACAACGTATCAATAAATGGAAAATTACATCGCATGCCATTTATTATGTATAAGAAATAACACCTTTTGGAGAAAATGACAGAAAACAGTTCGTGTTTTTGGAATTTTTGCCATACACCGAAAATAAAATTTTTACACAAACAGAAGCAAGTAAATGAGTAATAACGTTAGGCAAAAAGAAAAAAAGTCCAAAAACAGACAGTTTGAATCTATCTTTTCTGTCCGAATAATATTGATTGTAATCATGTTTTTCTATAATAAAAGAAGTAAGAGACAGAGGGCGAATGAAAAAAAGAAGAAAATGAGAAAAACTGGTGGATAAAGTTATGAATTGCTTCTGAAAATTCATTAAGTACGGAAGAGTTAATTATCATGCTTGGTCGGAGAGTTGGAAAGAGTGCAGCCTACTTTTCGAAATGTATACGAGATATTTTGATGTTATTAAAGTCTTTGTTTTCTGTACTTGTTTTGGTTTTTATGCCAAAAAAATCCTTCGTGCTGATTATAATTTTTTTTTTTTTATTTGTCAACATTGTTCTTTGAGAAAAATAATCAAATCAAAAGAAAGTTTCAGAAAATTAATCTGGAAAAAATATGTAATGCTTGGATTAAAGACTGAAAACAAGCTTGTTCTTAAATCACAATAGATTTGAAATAGATAATTAAAATACAGTTATGAAAAAAAATATTTACAAATTAGATAAATAATGAAATAATTATGATAATTTTGAAAAATAAAAACAATAATTTATAACACTTAATTTACATAATAATAACATAAAATAATTTATTCCGGAGCGCTATAACAAAAAATATATTTTTACAAAAAATAACAAAAATTATTACGCGGAATACAAATTACAAAATACATTACTCCATTAAATTACCTAAAATTAAATACTACTTACATCATAAATTGTGTTAAATATTATTCCATTAAATATATGCTTTTTCTATAATTCATATTCAGACATCTTTAATAGCAGAATAAAAAATTATGGTTTTTAACTATTATAATACCCACGTAACTATCTAAAATACAATATTGTGTTGCTTTATTTATTCATTTATTATAAACAAAGCGTAATTAAGTTGGCAGAAAACAGGCTACTAATTTAACGTCATACTATCAAAACATTATGGACATAAAAATAAATAATATTATGCATCAGAATTGCAGAAATATCTTCAATAATTTAGAAATGAAAAACGAGAAAGGAAACCAAGGAACATAATTAATGCTCATCGTTTCATAACTTTTATTTACTTTTGATTACAAATTCAAAATTCCGACACAATTTCTAAAAATCCTGCTCCAACTCCATGAAAAATAACAACGTATCAATAAATGGAAAATTACGACGCATGCTATTTATTATGTATTAAAAATAACACCTTTTGGAGAAAATGACAGAAAACAGTTCGTCTTTTAGGAATATTTCCCGCACGCCAGAAAAAAAAATATTTTTACACAAACAGAAGGAAGTAAAAGAGTAATGACGGTAGAGAGAAATAAAAAAAAGACCAAAAACAGACAGTTTGAATCTGTCTTTTCTGTCCGAATAATATCGATTGTAATCATACGTTGCCATAATGAAAGATGTAAGACACAGAGGGCGAAAGAAAAAAAGACGAAAATGAGAAAAACTGGTGGATAAAGTTATGAATTGCTTCTGAGAATTCATTAAGTAAGGAAGAGTTAATTATCATGCTTGGTCGGAGAACTGGAAAGAATGCAACATACTTTTCGAAATGTATACGAGATATTTTGATGTTATTAAAGGCTTTTGTTTTCTGTACTTGTTTTGGTTTTTGTACCAAACAAATCTTTCGTGCTTATTGTAATTTATTTTTTTTATTTGTCGCCATTGTTCTTTTAAAAAAATAATCAAATCAACCGAGAGCTTCAGAAAATTAATATGAAAAAAAATGCAATGCTGGTATTAATGACTGAAAATAAGCTGGTTCTTATTTCATAATAGATTTGAAATTGATAATTAAAATACTGTTATTGAAAAGTGTTATTTACAACATAGTATAGAAATGAATTGTTAGCACGATATTTTTGAAGACGTAAAACAAGTACTCTTAATTTGCAAAATAATAACGTAAAATAATTTGTTTCTGAGCTTTATAACAAAACACTATATTTGTACAGAAATAACAAAAAAAAGTATACAAGATAGAATTACAAAATACACGTTACGAAATATATTACGGCATTAAATTAACTAAAATTAATTAATACTTACATTATGTGTTTAGTCAAATATTCTTTTAGTAATTTAAGATTTTTCTACGATTCATATTGAGATAGCATTTATTTTAAAACAAACCTCCATGGCTTTTAACTATTATAATAAACAAATAACTACATAAAGTATAATATTACGTTGCTTTATTTATTCATTTATTATAAACAAAGCGTAATTAAGTCGGCAGAAAACATTTTACTAGTTTAATGTCATACTGTCAAAAAATAATATTACGAAAATAAAAATCAATAATAGTATGCATCAGAATGGCAGAAATATTTTCCATTATTTCGGAATAACAAAAAAAAAAAAAAAAAGAAAACACCCAGGAACATAATTAATGCCCATCGTTTCATATCTTTTATTTACTTTTGTTTACAAGTTCTAAATACCGATACAATTTCTAAAAAGCCTACTCCAACTCCATGAAAAATAACAACGTATCAATCAATGCAAAATTACATCGCATGCCATTCATTATGTATTAAAACTAACACCTTTTGGAGAAAATGACAGAAAACAGTTCGTCTTTTTGGAATCTTTCCCACACACCGAAAAGAAGCTTTTTACAAAGAGAAGCAAGTAAAAGAGTAATAACGGTAGGGTGATGACGTAGGGTCAAACGTGATGAATATATTTTATGAAAACTTTTTTATTTAAATTATTAATTTTATCTATATTATTCTTATATCCTAAAAAATAATAAATACAGCTAAATAGTCAATATTATACCGCTTAACAAACTCCAACTACTAATTTCTACTTCTTTGGAACAACAGCCCAATAGTGGATCAAGGCGATTCGCTAGATTTCGAGACATGATATATCTTTTTCTTTGTACCGGGTAGAGTTGTCAGTCCTAAGCCCAACAGTCATAACAGACAATGATCCTACAATTTAAAGTAGATTCCGAACTAATATAAACATCCAGGACAACGACGAGATTCGAACACGAAACCTGTGGCACCGATCGCCAAAGACTCGGCCATCAGGTCCCAGTCACAAATTTATTATTATAATTATCTGTTATTATTCTCCAACAAATATACAAATTTTTATGAATAATTATTGCATAGACTAACGAAACAATATTGTTTGTTAAAAACCACAATAGTATTTGTAGTGTATTTTCTTCTTATTTGATAAATACATTGTTATAAAATTAATATTAAGAAATTTCAAGAAAGTCGGTGTATATATTTTTTTCTGATGCTTACATCTTTCTGCAATTTCTGTGCAATAAATGAAGACAGAATTTTATATTATACTACATTTATAGAAAAAATTATTGTTGTAAGGTTGTAGCAAAAGTGTTGAAAAAGATTCATGTATATCTAGAAAACACTCTAACCAACACTTTGAAAACTGTAATTGTTCTTCTCCACTTGTGAAATTTTCCCTTCACTGCCTTGAATGAATTTCCCGTTATAAACATGGGTTTAGTATCTCTATCTCAATGGTTTGCAAAGGGTGTTCCATAGAAGACTTCCAAGGGATAACTGTGGTGTTCCGGAGAAATATGCACCTAGATATCAAAATAAATGTATTTATTCTTCTTCTTGACAGTTTTCTCATTCAAAGCAGCTTTCATTACAAACCACCAGCCTTTCTGGTTACTTTTTGCCTCGTTTCTTCACATAAAAGCTGCCAAACAGCAATATTGCTCCAAAAGAAAGTTTCTGAGAAACTAGCTGTAATGATACAACTAACCACTATTTTAACTTCCAGGCTTGATTATTAGGATTGCGGGCGTCTACGTGATTTTCAGTGTTAAAGAATCTCCACTGCAGACTTTTAGACTCCGTCGTTTGTGAAGTTGACCATCCGGATATGAAACTATGAGTTGTTAGTAGCGGGTGCTTATTTGTCAGAAATTTTTATATAGGGAGCCTACATTTATTTGTAGGTTTTTAAATGCTCTCTGACTTCAAAAAGTTTGAGAATGACTGCTTTATCAATTATCCATCTATATCTATAACTCATCATTTGTTAATTGTTGGAATAAATATATCGAAAAGCATTCTTGAAGTATTATATGATTTAACTGACTGCAAATTCGGCCTTTGGGTTCTTTCTGAAGAATTCACTAGACTTGAATGATAAATCAAATGGTAATTCAAATGGTAATGGTAAATAATAATGGTAAATCAAAAATCAAATGAGAATTTTCTAATTCAGGCGATTTGCTATGTAAGATAAGTAAGCTTTATGTAAAAAATTCTTACTCTTTAATTATTACTCATTTAATTTAGCCATAAAATATTAGACACAATGGGGAAAATAATTGAGTGCATATTCAATTATAATCTGATGAAAACCAAATATTTCATTTTGAATACATACATCCTTTTGTCGTAAAATATTTAAAAATTAATAATAACAAGAAATGAGTTTGAAACTAATTAATCTTAAGCCTTAAAATTAAGCAGTTATAAATTTAAGAAGCTTAGAACAATAGTTTAGTTTCATATCTTTTCAATATTTATCAACCTGACCAGGACCAATAAATTCATTCTTCTGCTATATTTAGATTAATTTTGGCGTTATATAAAATTTTAAATATTTTTTTTTATTATTCTTTGTAAAAAAAAAAAAAAACTTTTTTTTTTTTTCAATATTTCGTCTTAAAATTTATTTTTTAAATGTTTTGATACAATTATTTTAAGATGTTTTATATCTTGTGAATTTCCATTATGCAAAGATTATTTTATTTCATATTGTACTTTTAATAAAATTTTACAAATCGGAGACAATCAAAATAATGTAACATGAAACTGCTACAAAAATTTATATTCTTGAATTAAACAGATTCTGCGTTAAACAATAAATAATTTCTTCTCCACATTTGTTATTGTTTAAGTAATTATATCCAGTTGATTTTTGAAGAAACGTAACACATGCTGAAGCTCGACATAGATGTAAATGTTCGTAGACGTTATACGTCCATTTTGTGCCAGAAGGGCTCACGTCAACCCTATGATTCCATGGAGAGAATTATCATGCTTCTCTGAGGTCTGTAATATGGATGGTCTGCAGAGAAATTAACTATCAATATGACAGTTTGTTTCTTCGTCCATTTCTGTCCAATGTTCTTCTGGATAACACAGTAGTTATATTTGAAAATTTACTAACTTATAGTTTTCAATTGTTCAGTTATATGTATATTAATTTTTAGCAATAAAAAGTAATGAGCACAAATTTAGAAATAAATATGGTAAAAAGAAGTAATACATAATAATTTATTCGAAAGTGGTTAAATGCATTGACAATTGGATAAATCAATAAATTAAAATTAAAAAGAATATTAAAGGACTCGATGTAAACTAAATGGAATATCAAAGTAATCAATATATACACTCATGTCCACAAATTAAGGATAATGAAGTTCAGGCAAAGAAAGAGACAGAAGCAAAACAAATTTGACTTATTTGTAAAGTCTATTTATTAAGCAAAAGGTAAAGAGCAAAAAAGATGCTATATGTTTGACATAATTAATAAAAATTGCGATTTTTACTCCCTTCAAAAAAGAACCTATTTACAAAAAACAGTATAACATGGTTAGTATGATGGTTAATATGAAGTATGATGCAATACAGGTGCCCGGACGATGCCCGCACGATGCAATACAGGCGTTACAACGCCTAGACATGCTGAGTATCAGATTATCAATCTGATCTTGGGGAATATTACACTACTCATCAAGCAATGCCCTCCGAAGTTCCGGTTGACGGGTGGGAGGGGGTTGACGGGCTGCAATTCGTCGGCCAAGCATATCCCACACATGCTCTATTGGATTCAAGTCCGGTGAGTATGCTGGCCAATCCATACGGGTGATATCCTCCAATTGAAGGCATTCGTCTACAATATTTGCACTGTGAGGACGGGCGTTGTCATCCATAAACAGAAATTCAGCACCCATGGCGCCCCGAAACAAACGTACATGTTGTTCCAGAATGACATCCCGATAGATGTGGCCTGTCATCGTTAAACTCTGAACAGGCAGGTCAGTTCTGGAACCAAGAATAATTCCTCCCCAAACGAGCCATCCTGCACCACGGTAACGGTGTCGTTCAATGGTTTTGTCTTGGTGGTAACGGGTACCTGGCGCTCTCCATATGAAAGTCTGGCGAGAATCAGACTGCAAACTAAACCTGGACTCGTCGGAAAACATCACACCAGACCACTGTTGCGGTGTCCACGATGCATGCTCTCTACTCCAGGTTAATCGCAGGCGACAGTGAGTTGCGGTAAGTGGAACCCATCTGACAGGCCTACGAGCATATAGACCAATGTGCCCTAAGCGTCTGTACACGTTCTGCCTTGAAACTGTCATACCGGTAGCTGAAGAGAGCTGACGAGACAGGTCTGATGCTGTGCTCCGTCTCTTCTTTTGGCTGTAACTGCTAAATACCGGTCCTCATTTGACGTCGTAACTCGGGGGCGACCTGTGCTGTAACATCTACTCACATTACCATCATCTTATAATCGTTGCCAAAGCCTGGAGATGACACTCTGGGCGATTCCAAGTTCCTCGGATACTTCCAGCTGGGTACGTCCACATTCCAGTCGTCCGATAATTCTACCGCTTAAAAAATCATCCAAATGCTTCCTTTGTGCCATAACTATGCGGTTACTGCACTGAAGGGCTTTTAAAGCGCTTGTGAACAATTTTACTTCTTTGCCACCATTCCTTATATACCCCTCTCTTACACTCTCGTCATTGTGACGTACTATCCGCGCCATCTGGTGGTTTCCTGTAATTCTTCTTCAAGATTTGTGTGATAATTCTACAGGTGAAATTTATATTTTAGAATTCAATTTCTGTGTGATTCTGAATTATCCTTAATTTATGGACATGAGTGTACTAAATGGAATATCAAAGTAATCAATGTATATTAAATGCAATATCAAAATAACCAATGTAAACTAAATGGAATAATAAAGAAATCAATGTAAACTAAAAGCATTATCAAAGTAATCAATGTAAACTAAATGTAATAATAAAGAAATCAATGTAAACTAAATGGAATATTAAAGAAATTGACATGGATTAAATAGAATATTAAAAGAATTGACAAAAACTAAAAAGAATATTAAAAGAATCGGAGTAAACCAAATGGATTATTAAAATAATCGATGTAAACCGACAAACAGAAAAATAATAATAAAATTATAAATTCAGTCTAATCTTTCAAAAGTTTCATGACATTTAAACATATTTTTTATATATTTTCTTGAAAAATTCATTTGGATATGTGTAACATTGTATATCAATGACATGGATGAGACAAAAATCAATATTTGAACACATATAATTGAGCATTGAATAAATTTAAAAATATAGCATTTTAAAAACTATTACCAGTTAATTCAAGTGGTACTTTAGAGAATGAGGTTTTTATACATATATTACATTTTATTTCACAAAAGTCAAACAAACTGCAATTAAATTTTACGATGCCAAATACCCAAGGTAATATTAAGTAATTTTATGCCTTTAAAAGTACGAATTTATCACAGAAATAACTAGAACGAAAATAGATGCTTTTCGAGAAATAGCAATTAACACGAGCACTTATTTATTTTTCTTTGCAATCTTTTCAAAGCATCTTTTTACCCATATATCAAAGGAGAAAAGTTTCCTTTCAAAATATTCTATGTCTTCTCTTTTTAATTTCGGCTGCCTTTGTATGGAAATATTTACATTTATTATCGGTTGTAATAATTATTTTAAGGGAAAATGCTAAATTCTTGTTTACCTTACATTTTACTTAAAATTTATTCATTGTAAGCAAAGCGCTGCTGTACTATTTGGTTATTTAGATGCTCGTGAACAGAGATATAAATATATATATTTTTTTTTTGTAAGAATTTTTGCAAGCTAAAAATTATATTCTCTCGAGATTCGCCATTGAATTCTCAACTATAAAGTGGAAACATGCTGTCGTTAGTAATGTTTTATTCATGTGTGTTAATTTCATTGTAAACCGCTTGCAGTTAAAAATTTTGTTTGGAAATAGAAATAAATTACGGTGAATGGTGAAGAATATTTTCCATGTTTTAAAAGTCTTTGTGTATATGCAATCTTTTGTTTTGATTTTATTACTAGATATTAAAATAAAAACATTCATTAATTTCTCATTATTTAAAGTTCATCATTTCGAAGGATTCAAATAATTTATTTTTTTGATTTAGAAAACTCATTTGTTATGAAGAATAAACTGTACTAAAAATAACAAAACATTATAATTTTTTTCCAATTATCTATATAATATCTAAACACCACTTAAAATTATTCAAATTTTGTATACAAAATATATCAGTTATCCTTTTTTGTAAAAAATGGATGTAATGACTTAAAGGAAAATAAAAAATTTGAAAGTAAATCTTGTAAGGAAAATGTTGCAATTATATGTAAAGCACACTCATGAAAGCATTTTTAGTGATCGACACGTTGTTCAGAGGCAATGTCCGCCACTAGTGAGCATTAGGGCAGGATGGAATATAAGAAGACTAAAAAGAATGTTAAAGGAATCGAACTAAACCAAATGGAATATGAAAGAAATTTTGATGTGGACTAAATGGAATACTAAAGGAATAAACGAAAACTGAAAATATAATTAAAGGTATCGACGTAAACCAAATGTAATATTAAAAGAATTGATGTAAACCAACTGACAGAAAAGAATAAAAAAAAAATTATAAAATCAGTGAAATCTCCCAAATATTTCACGACGTTTATAATGAATTTCTTACATATGTTCTTGAAAAATTCATTTGGATATGTGTAACATTGTATACCGATGACATGGATGAGACAAAAATCAATATTTGAACATAAGCAACTGAGTATTGAATAAATTAAAAAATATAGCATATTAAAAAATATTACCAGTTAATTCAAGTGGTACTTTAAAAAATGATTCTTTTTAAATATATTACATTTTATTTCACAAAAGTCAAACAAACTGCAATTAAATTTTACGATGCCAAATACCCATGGTAATATTAAGTAATTTTATGTCTTTTAAAGGTACGAATTTATCACAGAAATAACTAGAAAGAAAATAAATGCTTTTCGAGAAATAGCAATTAACACGAGCACTTATATATTTTTCTTTGCAATCTTTTCAAAGCATCTTTTTACCCATATATCAAAGGAGAAAAGTTTCCTTTCAAAATATTCTATGTCTTCTCTTTTTAATTTCGGCTGCCTTTGTATGGAAATATTTACATTTATTATCGGTTGTAATAATTATTTTAAGGGAAAATGCTAAATTCTTGTTTACCTTACATTTTACTTAAAATTTATTCATTGTAACCAAAGCGATGCTGTACTATTTGGGTTATTTAGATGCTCGTGAACAGAGATATAAATATTTTTTTGTAAAAATTGTTGCACGCTAAAAATTATATTCTCTCGAGATTCGCCTTTGAATTCTCAACTATATAGTGGAAACATGCTGTCGTTAGTAATGTTTTATTCATGTGTATTAATTTCATTGCAAACCGCTTGCAGTTAAAAATTTTGTTTCGAAATAGAAATGAATTGCGATGATTGGGGAAGATTATTTTCGATGTTTTAAAAGTCTTTGTTTATATGCAATCTTTTGGTTTAATTTTATTACTAGGTATTAAAATAAAAACATTCATTAATTTCGCATTATTTAAAGTTCATCTTTTCGAAGGATTCAAAATTTTTTTTTTAATTTAGAAAAGTTATTTGTTATGTAGAATAAACTCTACTAAAAATGGCAAAACATTATAATTGTTTCCAATTATCTATATAATCTCTAGCATATCTCTAATACAGATGGCGCTGTAAGCGGCATAAGGAAAAATGAATTCGGCCAGTGATATTTTGAAACGAAATTACAACGTATTTGACACTAGTTGCACATGAAATCAATTGTAGTGTTCACATTGAATTCTCAGCTATAAAGTTTAAACATGCTTTCGTGAGTAATGTTTTATTCATGTGTATTAATTTCATTGCAAACCGCTTGCAGTTAAAAATTTTGTTTTGAAATAGAAATAAATTACGGTGAATGATGAAGAATGTTTTCTATGTTTTAAAAGTCTTTGTGCACATGCAATCTTTTGTTTTGATTTTATTACTAGATATTAAAATTTAAAAACATTGATTAATTTCTCATTATTTAAAGTTCATCATTGCCAAGGATCCAAATAATTCGTTTTTGTTTTTTTTTAATTTAGAAATCTTATTTGTTATGAAGAATAAACTGTATTAAATATAGCAAAACATTATAATTTTTTCCAATTATTTATATAATATCTAACTTATCAACACCATTTAAATCCAATATTGTATATAAAATATATCAATTATGTTTTTATGTAATAAATGGATGTAGTGTCTAAAAGGAAAATTATAAATTTGGAAGTAAATCTTTTAAGAAAAATGTTCCAATTATATGTAATCACACTCATGAAAAACATTTTTAGTACTCGACTCGTGGCAGTCCTTTTGTACCTAACTTATAGCTGTATGTCATTTATTTTTGAGTACTAATTACATTTACTTACTAGTGTATAGTTAAAAATGAGTAAAGTTGAATACATTTTTACCATAACTATAATCATAAACCATTTTTACTAAGACCATGATATACCGCCTGGTCATCTGGAAAGTTTTCGCAACGAATTTATAATTTTAATTTCAATATACTCTTCAAATACCTGATATTATTCTTGAATTTCGTTAAAATAAAGGATTCAACAATATTGATTATAATTTTTTCAATAAAAGAAAAATTCTAGAGGAAGTAAAACACTGATCCCTCACAGCATTAAGCTGTTGTCCAACAATTCACTTTCATAATAATTTCAATTCATTGTCTGCCATGCATTATTTTAAATAAAAAACAAATGGAACCCTAAAAATGTCCTAAATGGAATAAAAGAAGAGGTCTCGGTTGACACTCTTTGTGATCACTTAGAGACAAATTAAAAGCGATATGATTAAATGCGTCCTTAATTAAGAGTCTTGCCAATAAGAGAGGCGAAAAGAAGGGAAGTGGAAAACTCTCATTAGTGGCTGTAATGTTATTAAAGTCTCAGTTTCTTGGAAATGTGGATAATTAAATTTCGGTCCTCCTCTAAATCTAATCGAATATCCATCCGAGAATCGTTAGTTACACGTCTAATAGCGCAGACGCCATTATTGAATCACTCTGCTTCCAAGCAACATGCCAAATTAATTCATCTGCTTATTGGTGGATTCAGTCATGTGCATGCTACCCGGCTGGTACAAATTGTCTTAATACAGTTACTCGCAAAATGGAACGTCTTTTTATATTTAAAATCCGTTATTCTTGTTAGAATATGATGGATATGTGCTTAATATTGGAGTATGAGAAAGATACATCGATATTTGAAAATGCAACGATGATTGAATTGAATGATTTACATCAGACTTAATGATTTACTGTAAACTATACTTTTAATTCGAAAATTGCTGTATTTACACTTATAAACCCTTCTTGGCAGTACAAAATGCAATGAATTCATTTAAAAGTTGCTTACGAATCATAGGAACTGCAATCTGTGTCCTGTATTTGTTTATGCTTTTATTTAGGGCAATGTTTCTTTTGTGTAATCGACAATAAGACCAATTATATAAGTATCATTAAGTGTGTACGGTCAGTTAGGTTAAATATTTTCTGATGTAAAATGTGCCATGTTTCATTCACTTGTATTGTACAGAGACAAATCTCTTATAACCAATTACATACGTTTTGATAAGAATAGTAATTGATATTTTGGCTACACTGAACATCCATGATAAAAAAAAAGTACTTCAACCAAAAAAATTGTAAATCCGTAGATTAGCTTCAATATCATACACCAACTAATGGAGAATGTCTCACATATTTTTCAGTTTCTTTGTTTAACCAACTTCAATGCTAAAGTCAATTTTATACAGAAAGATGGTTGAATGTGAGCCCTTTTATAATATTCATAGACTGCAAATTGCATTTCTATGAAAATAGAAGGTAAAAAAAAAAAAAAAAAAAAAAAAAGATCCATAGTTATATATCCCAACTAGATGACAGTTATTTGCAACTAACAACAAGAAGGAACAGAACTGATATACCAACTCACATAAAACTTTCTCTTGTAGCAACTGCATAAGGAAGTATAATACCAGATAAACTGCATGTAGAAGGCTACAAGAAGAACGATTATTTGTAGCATTTTGTTTACCTTCAACCCATACTACCGATATGAAATGTTTAATTGAACATAAAAAATATCAAATAGAGTATAAATCAATGGAGTTCTCTACTCTTTACTAATGAGTCCAGATTTTGTTTGCCATGCGACAAGAATATTTGTGGTACCACTATTTTTGTCCATGAAAGAGACAAATTTAAACATGTACGTATGTAAATTGGTATATTTCTGGAAGGTGGCATTGATCTGTATAGGTTGAGTTATGTAGAAAAGACATTCTTGGTCCAATTGTTTTAACTTATGTAGGTGCAAATGATGACTTCTCCATTCTACAAGACGTTAATACTAGATCATAGAGATATGCTTTATTTGAAAATTACCTTTTTAAGGAGACCAGATAGTAAATCATACTTGAACTAGATTAAGCATGTTTAAAGCCCCCTGTAATCTCTAAAGTGTTCTAATTTCCTTAACACACCGGTGAATTTGAATTTCATTTAAGTTAAAGAAAAAGCATTATAGCTGGAACAACTCTGTTATTTCTATTGGTGATGAGCATACTATTTATTAAAGATGATCACATATATTGAAGCCGATCATAGCTTGAAATCAGATACAATTTTGGATTTTGTAAATATATTTTGTATATATTCGAGACAGGAAAAAAAGTATTGATTTTCTTTCTTGCTTAATTAGTGAAGTACTGTTTGATTAATTTTGGAAAATCTTTCTTTAATTCAGATTAAACTTTTTTTATTTAAATATTTTATATTTTTTATTTATTACTTTTTTAAATAAATGAATCTTTACAGAACGCTTCTAATAATCTTACTATAGGTTTAATATAATTGCGTAGTAATTAGAGACCTCCTGTAAATATTGTAACGAAAAGAATACATATACAGACAACACCAGTGTGTCGAAATTTTTTTTTAATAATTCATTAATATTGTTAAAATTGCAAAATATGTCATTATTACTAAATTGGAAATATTTTAGACGTTATATTGTACATTAATAGTATTAATAATAGTATCGATTTTATTTAATGCTTGAATAATGCTTGAATAATGCTTAATAGCATCACAATCATTATACGGTAGATGAAACAAAGTTTAGAATTATATCTAAAAAAATAAATATCTAAAAAACAGATTATTATTCATAAAAAAATTCTTAAGTACAATACTTAAAAAATTTAAATTATAAATATGAAATAATACTCAAAAAGCAAGACAGCAACTAATATATTAAATTAATTGATTGATTTAATGATTAAAGATTTATTTTCACAAATTAATTCAAATTACTTGTATTTTAAAAACTGAAATTTAAAAAATATATACTTTTTTTAAATTTCATGGTTACTGACTTAACCTATTGATATTTTTACAAAACTCTTTCACTCGAAATATAATTTTAAAACTTAATAAAATTGAGCATCATTTCCTTAAAACTAAAGCAGAATTTCATTCAAGACAAAGATCGCTTCAACGAAGCCCCTTTGTTGTATCCTAAGCATCATGATTCTGTGAAGGACAATTTAGAAATGGAAAATACGAGTCAGAAATTCGAGGTTCCTTGAAAACTGTAGTTTCACACAGCCTTCATTCCTCAGGATAATGAACTATGTCTTCCTTCACGTGCTGATGTCCCCAAGGATAAAGAATGGAGAATCCAGCTTGAAAGATGCCACATTTCACTTTACTTTTTTTTGCTGGATGACTGTTCCAACAATGTCGATTTCGAAATGACATTTCAAAAAACTGTGGAGAAGAGGAAAAAAAGGAAAGGAAAATGTGATGACTTTTGCTTGAATGCTTTTTGCTATTGCATCTGCTATCTTTGTCATTTATCTTGACTGTGAAATAGTTTCCCCATTCAATATGGTTATTTGACTCACTCGTAGACAAATGTAAAAGGATACCAATAGAAAAATATTATTTCATTATCATTAATTATGCGATTCCTTTACTAATATGAAAGCTTAATTAGTGGCTTAAAAATAGATCAAATAACAAATGGTTGTTAATGTTTTCGAATGTTGGACATTTTAGATAAGCAGTCGCTTATAATTAAGGGTGCACCGTGAAGAACTTGTTATAATACAAGAAAATCTTTCATCAACAATTTGAAACAATACCACAAAGGATAATATTTGGAAGTTATACATCCTCATCTGTACCTCTTCGAGTTCAACGGTGGCCTGTTGGACAATTGCTAACGCTGTGGCCTTTGATATCCCAGGCTTCAGGTTCGAATTCTGGGATTGGCATGCATGTTTGTTAGTGGTTCGGAATCCACATCAAACAATAAATCTCTGTCTGTATATCCTAACATGTGCAAAAAATGACCGTAAACCAAACCAATCAGGCCAAACGAAATTACTTTCCAGTTTACGGTTTTATCATGCTCAGTTAAAGCATAGTTTTAGAAATGTCCCTTTGGGGGTTCATTTCAATATCTTTCCTCTTTAGCTTCTCCTCTATATCAATGGAAGGTAATTTCCAATCTAAAATGGAAAGTGACAAATCTGATCATGCCTATCCCAGACGTTATATGGGAACTTTCTTTGATGCTTCGAACCTGTTGCACTAGTTCAAAAACTGAAAGCAGCATCCATCAAGCCCTATATCAAGCTTTCATCTTATATGGCAATTTTTTATTCAGATTTTCATTTGTGTAGAAAAGGAAGATATATAGATAATTTAGTATTTGGAGAAATATTCTGCTTAAAACACTAAGTAAATAGCAATTCCTATTTTCATATTTCTATTTTATAAATGCAGTCTTCTGTAGTTTGAATCAAAAAATTTTTGGAACCTTCTAATTAAATAACTTGAAATTTTTAACTTTATATTAATTGTGTATATTAAAACAGAAATTTCATTATGTATCATTGAAAGCGAAATAGATTCATTTAGCATATTTAAATGACTCTATTTCGGTTTCAATCAATTAACTTTTAAAAAATCATGACAATGTAAAAACATGAAAAAGAAAAAGCAAAAGCATTTTTAAAGCATGAAAGTTTTCAGATTTTCACGAGTGAAAAAATTTGTGTTTATGCTACAAGAATAATTTTAAGATAAAATCCACATTTGAATAAAAAGGGCTATAACCAACCAAAAATACTGTACAAAAATGTTTATTATAAGTGTTGAAAGATATTAATAATTAAAACGCATATTTTTGAGAAAAAAAACAATAGCTTGCTTAATTCGAACAAAAAAATTAAAAAGAAATTACGGTTCACATAAAAAAGCTGTTTAAAAAAAAGGACTATCATTTAGTGAAATCATATCTCATTAGAAAATATTTAACAGTATAAATATTTAAGGGCATATATTTTTTGTAGAGAGAAGCTACTATTAATGATATAAGCACTAAGGTGCATAATCAAGACATTCTAATTAGTAGGAAAGAAATTCAGAGAATAAAAATGTTTTAATTTTAACTTGCTTTAAAAAATACCTTTAATCATTATTTAAAATAATCAAAATAACTCATTAGTTTCTGAAAAAAATTAAATATCTCAGCATTCAAAATTAAAAATAACCTTACGGATACAAAAATATTCTTAAAATATACAAATGCCAAAATGAATTATTAATAAAAACTTAATCTGTATTGAAATTTTTTCAATCTACTTTACCGTTTTTATATCCTACATAACGCATTAAATTATTTTCAGAAGGCATTGATTTAAAAAGTCCAAATGATCTTTTCATCTTAATTAACTACCACCCAAAAAAATTTAGTTTTTCCCATAACCTATTCGTTTGACAGAAAGATTTATTTAAAATGTAATTAAAAAATTGTATTATATTCACAGTAATGGAATATATTTGAATTAAAATATAATTAATAATAATTAGCAAAAAAAAAAATTATTATTTTATATTTAGCTTTCAAAGTTTCAAGTTAATCAATACTTTAAAGAAAATAAATTATTTTGTGTGTGCAAATAAAAATAAATTTGCAATAATTACAAAAAATGAGAATATTCTAAAAGCTATAATAAATTGGTTTTCTATAAATTACTTACAGTTTAATGGGGAAATAATAATTTATTAGTAATAGTCAAGCAAAAAATAATTAAATAAAGAAAATACTTAAGATATGTAATATATAATTTAATGAACTCCCTTTTGACTTTTAGATTACATTATAAGAAACAAAAAAGATGGATAAATACACATTTATTTATTTTTTTCAAAATATAAGATAAAAACAAAATTAAATACAGTCTGAAATAAAACAGATACAATTTTTTCATAATAAAACAATTGTTCAACCGATTTAAAAAAAATAATTTTGAAGAAATTGACCGTTTATTACATTAAAAAAACAAAAACTTATTACCAAATAAAAATTTTATTTAAAATTTATCCACCAAAACTTTAATCTGATTTATAATATTCCAATCAACAATAAACCCATATGTTATTGTTAATATTCTATGAATATTTTATGCAAATGGGTTTTAGTCCGAATGCTATGAATTTTATTCACCTAATAAAATGTAAAAACCTTTATTTTAATCAAAACTATTTAGTTCTTTATATGTAAATATATATTTCAATCAGAACTGGAAAGTTTCTCTTAGAAAATGCAAATGAAAATAGAACCTTTGCATGAAATAATTATTACAAACACATTTAGGTGTCATACATTTATCATAATAAAATATAAGAATCAAAAAATATATATTTATGAGCAAGTTTTAAAAGAGATTACATCTGAAGAGAATGAAAGTTAAATCAAACTTATTCATCGAAAAACGCAAAATTATTTTTTGTTTGGTTTGCTTTCCATCCGTACATACCGTGAGTGTAGAAATTATTCGTACACCTTTATCGATATTTAAAAAATACTTGATATTTCTATATTTGAAGAAAATGTTTTAAATAAAACTAATTAATTTACAAACATACATTTATTCGTTATTTTATATTTTGTTTGGATTGAAGAAAAATGAATCGTTCACACATTTAGAACAAAAAAAATTTGATATTTATCTAATAAAGTAAAATTATTCTTACAATAAAATTAATACCTAGTTAAATAGCTTTGGGGCTTCACAATAGTTTGTAATTCTTGTTGCATGGATTCAATCTATTTTACTGTAATTAAATTCGATAAAGAATTATATTTTCTCGAAGAACAATTTTTCGATTAATTTTTGGAAATGAATTTCAATCTCACTCAATCTAAAGTATAATACAAATGTTCAATGGAGTTGATATCCAATGAATATGGATGAATATGGATTTTGGCATGATAGCACAAAAAGTATAGACTTTAACGCTATATAGGATCATTTAATATATAACAACATTCATAGCAATAATTCTTATTTTTTAAGCATTTGATTGTAAATTATTCTTGTTCTACAAATAATATCACAATAAATGTTCAAAGGGACAGACGTTCTCCTGCTCATATAAAATAAGGTGACAACACATTTGGACATCAATCAGAAATTCTAAATTTTTGATATCATCAAATTCTGTACGACTTTCAAGTCATACGCATAAGAGTTCAGCTTCTTCACAATGCTTTGGCATGCTTCTTACGAAACTTCAGCTTGACTGAATAATTTGCTCAATAATTTTCCGGGTTTCGAGCAGTCATTTCTTAAAATTTTCTGCAATCTTTTTTTCACATTAAGCCTATCATTTTGACGCCTATAGTTACTGCACCAGTGTCTCCAAACTTCGTCACAAAATTTCAATTTGTTTATTTCTTTGTGTTACTCTCTTTCCATAGCCAATGAGCACCGCAGAATAAACAATAATATTCAAAGGCGAAATGTATTTTTTCTAGAAAAACGCAACATGCGAGACAAATGGCTTCTTTGATAGTTCAGAAAATGAATTGCGTACGAAATTAATGTTCGAATTTTAATTAGCAGAATTAAAATTAACACCGCGATTTGATTATGAGGTACTAGTTCAGAACATGGTTTGAACTATATGTTCAGCTGGGACACAAAAAAATGATTTCGTTTCTTAAACAATTATTAGTAAATTCTTGAATATATTGTTTATTGAATGATATGATAGTTTAGAAAGTATTTAAGTTTGACATTAGGTTGGCTAAAATTGAATTAGAAAACATTGCTTCATAAACACATTATGTGTATTATTATGCTATTATTAATTCATGATAAATAAAACTTACTTACTTGAAACAATCCGTGGACAAAGAACTTTACTTGCCACAAGTAAAAAGATAATTTTCAGTAAGGACTAATCGAAACCTGAATGAAGTATTTCGAACCCAGATCCCCACCAACAAATCCATTACTCCTTCTAAGATTGCACTTTACTGTTTTAACAAGATTTCATCCAATGCTTGGAAATCTGAAACACAAAAGATGCCAGGGAGTTTTATGTGATCATATCTTCAATCACTTAATCTAATCATTAAAAGTTTTGACGCAAATTTTAAAAATAAAGTAAAAATACGAAAAACATTATATATATTTTTTAAATAATATACTATTTTTAAATAAATAATTAAATATTGTTAAAAATAAAGCAAAATTTACAAATTTTTGACAAAAGATATTAAATCAAGCTTATAATTATATTTCAGATGTAAGAATGTGTATAGTAACTGGGGTATATTTATTGCGGAATTATTTATGTATCGCTGAATTATCTATCAATTGTAGTTAGGATCACATAATAATTATCCCCCTCGAATAATAGGAGAAATGATATTTCCAAAAATTCGATCTCTTGTTCCAAATAAGGATGATGATGGAATGCGAGTGCGATGCAGCAATCTTCTGTGTAAATCCTGGGTGACTGAATTCTCTACAGCAATCATTTGGATCTACATAGCATTCATTCGGGACTACATAAAATAAAGCTGGATCTATATAGCATTCATTCTGATCTACACAGAATACAATTGGACCTACATAACATTCATTCGGGACATAGAATACAGCTGGATCTACGTAGCATTCATTCGGGTCTACGTAGAATACAATTGGATCTACACAGCATTCATTTCAAAGAAATAATCTTAAGCCTGATAATGATAATCATATAAAAATCAAAATGTAATATCCTAAAATATCATGATATTTCTATAGCGATTTAAATCCTTAAATTGTAGAAGAATGTAATTTTGTTTCAAATACCCTCCAGCTTGTCATTAAATCCTTTTCGAAAATTTTCTCATCAATTTATTCATAATGTACAAGAATCAAATAAATACCTTTATCTAAATCGGAACATTTATCATCTATTATAAATTAAAAAATTAAAGTTAACCTGTTTTCGAATGAACCAAGAAAACTTTTAGATTATTAGAGTCTTTCTTTTGTTTTTGTAAAGACAACATGTCTCCTATTAACTACCAACTAATCGTACTAGATTTTGAAATTCTTAATTATCAATAAGGCAAGTGTCAACATTTGAAAATAAAGGAGACGTCAATAAGAGAGAAACGATTATTTAAAGCTAGATATATTTACTTTTGACTGGCGATAATTAATAACAATTTTCAACTTGAATTTTTCCAGCACAGAGAAAGTGAAAAGAAAATCTTTCACGTGAAGGACTGAAAGTCGATATTTTGGGATACGTGGAAAGGGTGGTTCTTCATAATCACATTTTTGACGCAACACAATTTGCAGAAGATATTCCTTTCCAGCAATTAATTCCGTTGGATTTCTTGACAAATTGATTAAAGGTTTATGTAAAAGATTACACTTCAATACTGTATTTTTTATTAAAAGTCACCAAATTGTTTTAAACACATTAGCCATTACTTTTAATGACGTTATACATTTTGAGGAAGGTTTCCTTATTTATTTAAATGCTTATATTAAGTTTTAAAGTGTTAAAAAATGTTCATGAATCTATAAAGCATTCACATCAAAAGAAGGATTCCCTTATTGTACATATCTCTAAAGTTTAATTAGCTCAAATGTTTGTTACCTGCATTGGCGAAAAAAATTCCATGTCTTACGTTGTCAAAATATAGCCCAATAGCAAGAGTATATAGCGGAATAGCAACAATATATAGCTGAATAACAAAGTACAACAATATACACTGAAGTGACAAAAGTCATGGGATACCTCTTAATATCGTGTCGGCCCTCCTTTCGCCCGGCGAAGTGCAGCAACTCGACGTGGCATGGACTCAACAAGTCGTTGGAAGTCATCTGCAGGAATATTGAGCCATGCTGTCTCGATAGACGTCCATAATTGTGAAAGCGTTGATGGTGCAGGATTTTGGGCACGAACAGACCTCTCGATGATGTCCCATAAATGCTCGATGGGATTCATGTCGGGCGATCTAGGTGGCCAGATCATTCGTTGGAATTGTCCAGAATGTTCTTCAAACCAATCGCGAACAGTTGTGGCCCGCATTGTCATCCATAAAAATTCCATCGTTGTTTGGGTATATGAAGTCCATGAATGGCTGCAAGTGATCTCCAAGTAGCTGAACATAAGCATTTCCAGTCAATGTTCGGTCCAGTCGCACCAGAGGACCAAGTCCATGCCATGAAAAAACAACCCACACCATTACGGAGCCACCACCAGCTTGAATAGTGCCTTGCTGACAGTTTGGGTCCATGGCTTCGTGGGGTCTGCGCCACACTCGAACCCTACCATCAGCTCTTACCAACTGAAATCGTGACTCATCGGACTAGGCCACAGTTTTCCATTCATCTAGGGACCAACCGATATGCTCACGTGCCCACGAGAGTCGCTGCAAGCGATGTCGTTCTGTCAGTAAAGGCACTCGAGTCGGTCTTCTGCTGGAATAGCCCAAGAAAGCCAAATTTCTCCTCACAGTTCTAACAGACAAGTCCTTTGTACGTCCCACATTGATTTCTGCGGTTATTTGACGCAATGTTGCTTGTCTGTTAGAATTTACGACTCTTTGCAGACGTCGCCGGTCTCGGTCGTTAAGTGCAGGCGGTCGACCACTGCGTTGTCCGTGGTGGGATGTTATGCCTGAAATTTCATACTCTCGGCACACTCTTGACACAGTGGATCTGGGAATGTTGAATTCCCTAACGATTTCCGAAATGGCATGACCCATGCGTCTAGCTCCAACTAACATTCCGCGTTCAAAGTCTGTTAATTCCCGTCGTGCGGTCATCATCACGTCAAAACCTCTTCACGTGAATAACTTGAACAGAAATGAAAGCTCTGCGAAAGCACTGCGCATTTATACCTGTTCTACGCGATGCTACTGCCATCTGAAAATTTGCATATTGCTATCCCGTGACTTTTGTCACTTCAGTGTATAATAACAACAGTATATAACAGTTTAACCACTACAACAATAAACAGCAACAAATAACAGAATCACAGCAAAATATAGCCAAACAACAATAGCATAACTTTGGTATATCCACATGCCTATTGAATTTGTTAATTCTTCTTATAGTATTTTGAACAGTTATTCTTTCATGAAGTTCTAGGATTATCCAACTTTGGTATATTTCAGTACAATGTAAATTTAGTAGCTCTTGTAATATTCCGACCAAGTGCTTCATAAAGTTCTTGATTTATTGAACATTGGTATATTCTCATATATATTCACCCAATATCGTATGCTCACACATGATAAATTGAAATTCGTGAGCTTATTTCAGTATTTATATAAGCATTACTGAGATTTTTTATCGAGTTAGATTACGAAATGAATATTTGGAAATTATTTTGAACTTTTTTTATAGAGGATTTAAAATAACTACTGTATATCTACGATAAATCTCCCACTGAAACATTATTTTAAAAAGATTTTTAAAAAATTTGATTATTTCTGTGAAACATTCCATGATTTGAACAAATGTCGTTTAACAGAGGAAAAAAAATAAGAGCAAAGGTTAAAAATTGAAACTTTTGAATTTATTTAAATATGATTTAGTTCTACCAACCGTTCGTTATTGCAATAAAAAAAGTTAGAAGAAAAGATTAAATTGGAGAGAAGGTACGAAATTATACGCAAGTAGATCATTATTTTTTAAATTAGCTACGTAACTAATATTTTTTTTGTACATATTTTATATCTAGTTAATATTCTTTTTAAATCTTGGCATTTTATTTTCTATTTTCTAAGATAAATATTTAAATACAGAAAATATTATTATTTGAGATTTTTTTTAATTTTGTATATTCATAAGAGAGGAAAATAGGGATAAGAGCAAGTTTGAAAGGAGTTGAAAAGTTTTAAAACTATATTTGCATATTGTTAAGCCTATTTATTTGAGATGTCATCGATTTTCATTTTTTAAACGCAATGTTGAAAAAGAAGTTGAGAAATGCAAGTTGTTATGGATGAAAGAAGAGACATTGCAAATGCAGCACGCGTTTACTTCTAAAAGTGAATTTTGGAAATTAGTTCAATAAAAAAGTTTCTTTGAAGTCTAATTTAAAATTTTGATTGCAAACATATTTGTTTTATGTTCCTTATTAGAATGTTGAATAAATCGTTTTTGTATTTTCTTTCTCTTAAATATAATTATTGTGTATGTATTCATTATAAAGTATTTAAGATTTATAAAGATATCATGAACTTAGATCATGTTGATTAAATTAAATAAAATTTGAAAATATGTACTTGACAATTATAGTGATAATCTTTATAGTGTATGGAAAACAAGAAGGAGGATGTCATTTGACTACTGACCTTTGAATAAAAAAATAATTAATATTTTAGTATGGTTTCGCACTACTTAAGGCCAGAAAAGAGCTTTTATGTACGTCCAGCTAAGCCCTTAAATATTTTCCTGGTGTAGTTAGTCTGTAAGCATTTAATTTGTTACAGAGAGAAACGTTCAATCGTCGGAGATGCCTTCATGCCATCTTCCAATAAACCATCATCAGTATAAGAGTTTTAGAAGGAAATAATCATAGGAATGATCGAAGCTCGGTATTCCGCTCGTCAGAGTTTCCGCTATATAGGCCACTTTTACAATACTACAAGGAGGTCTTCGGACCGTCGAACAAGAATGAGTTCACACATATGGCGCCCTGACTCAGATATGACGAAGAATTACTGGGTAGACCGCTTTATCGACCGACAAAAACGATCACAGTTGACTGCATCATTGCCATACATTATGCTGCCTTTGTATGAATATGTACGACCCATGTAACTCTCCCTTACATTGAGAGAAGCCTAGTTGAAAATCATTAATCCATTAGGGGTGAGGCTATACCAATAACCATAACACTTGGAATGAATGGTTCGCCACCTCAGTAGAATTGGACTGTGATAGAGTCAAGACATGTCTCCTTCGCTGACAAATAGCATTTCAACTAGGTATCGGAGAGTCTTTTCATAACGCTTTTTTATCGTCCGATATTTTTCTTCCTAGCGCGCATGCTCATAGGAATAGCTCAGTAGAGCACTATTACAGATATGCATGCGCAATAGTTACAATGTTTCCTATGAGCATGCGCGCTGGGAAGAAAAAATATCGGATGATAAAAACGTTATGCAAAGCCTCTCTATTGATAACAGCAGAACCCGTTTGTAGATGTGGAAACAACCCGTTGAAAACCCGTTCACATATTGAAAGTTTCAATGCTACCTACTGTTAATAAAACTCCCACACTTGGCGTGGTGATTTGAGGTGCCAATGCATACAGTATGTCTTCGACTTTCGATTAATAACGATCCAAGGTAGCATGAGATCCCTTATTCTAAGAATATCATATTAAAAGCAATTGGCCTTTCTTAGCAGGATAAAATTGACCACATATATTAAAGACGTCAAAGATCTGCCACCTCAATATTGGCTAACTTTTTCAACTACCTAATCTCCAAATTTTTCATTGATTAAAAGTTTGAGGGGAGGCCAAGATGTCAATATGGGCAGTGCAGAAATTTAATCGAAAGCTGACAGCAATTGTGGAATGAGATTTCGGACACTAAAGGAATCTGTAAGTCTCAATTCACGACCATATTACATCGTGAATTTCAGTTAGATGAGGTTCAACAACATACTAACCCCACCATTTGATAGCATTATTAGCATTTTTTAAGCATTAAACGCAGCATCCCCCCCCTACTTTGTGAGATATCTGGCAATAAAATATCTTTTTTTCTTTTAATTTTTTTCACTTATTATATACTACATTACACACATTTGATTCAGTTAATTACTGCATGATGCAATTATTTTTCTGGTCGTGTAGATTAAAATATTATACTTCTCGGAAGTCTTCTATTATAGAACTCGGAAGTTTGTATTCCTCAAAGTTATAGTACATTCTTCATAAGTCAATTCGATAATATTATTTGTTAACATTTTTCTTATTCTAAAACTAAATGGCAACCTGTTAAAAGAGTTTTCGTTTTTAACATTTTGTCGTTTTGGCAAATTATTAGACATTGATATTATTAATAAAATTAATATTAAATTTTATTAATTAAAGTATTGTAGTTATTTAATAATAACTCCTTATTTAACATTTATTATATATGGATACTAAATATAGAATTAAATACTGCAACTCATACAATAATACCTCTCCCAATTTATCTTGCTTCTATGTCAATAATCTTTTCCCAAATTGAAAAATATTTCTTTATTTTGGACTTTGGCATGAACTATCATCTATAACAATTCCTTTTCAAACTCGGAAACTTAATATCACGAGTTCTTATGTATATTTAGTGAATTAATATGTTGGTGAATAAAACATCGACAATGCCAATGTCTTTCCGTTTCATTGATTAAAGTCGGGAACAATCCGTATAAAGAATATTTGCATCCACACAAAATCTTTGCATTTCACCAAAGTCTTAAGAATTTCTCTGTAAGAAAGGATTTATACTCACTTGTGTGTGAAATAAGAATTAAAACATTTTTACTGAAGGCAATTATTGCAAGTATTCGAGGCAAGTATTAAAGTATTCGAGGATTTGTAGAAAAGAATTTTGAATTACAAATAGAAAAGTAGAAAAATGAATGCATCTCGCAAAGATAAAGTTGTTCATGGGAACAAAATTAAATAGATACTGTAAATTAGAAGGTAAGAAAGAGTTATTTGTGCTCTCTATACTTATATATATTATAGGAAATAGTAGAATAAAGTATTTATTATATTTCTAAATAATACAATGATAACTTATATTTACTGGAATTAAAAAAAAGTATGACTTTTGCTTATTTTAATTAATACTCAAAGTTCAGTTTGCAGTTTGAAGCAAATTTTATTTTTATTTAAAATAAGTAATATTGATTCATAAATATGTTTAAAACAAATCAAATCGCAAAAATAATTTTTCCTTTTGGCGTTTCATAGAAACTACTAGCAGAAACTCAGTTTGAGATTTGACAAGATAACTGAAGCTGTTGTTATTTTTATTGTTGTGTTGTGACTAATTCTCAGTGTCCATCAGCGCAGGACGGACATCCTATGAGTATTCTACTCAGGGATGAAAAGAAGAGATGCAGCTTTGTTGTAATGTAGCACCCTAGGTAGAAGTCAGACTTGGCTCTGATTAGCTGAAAAAGGTGGGCAGTGCTTTTCGGGAGGACTCTTAGGGGGAACTATCCAGCACTTGCATATCGTATGGGAGAAAACCCAGAAACTCCCACCAGGTAGTTAGACTAACAAAGCAAGATGATGGCCATCACAAACGACATCGAGTCTCCACGTTTTTGAAACAGTATCCACAAGAAAGTCGCCAGTGGATAAAACATCAGCCCTAATGCTCATCAGCAGCGCACTTTACTGCTCAGTTACATGTCGGGCTAGCTTAATATAAATTTTGCCTATGCCAGTATGAGGTGTGGAAAATCTGTGTGAAAGTTTATTCGTTGGTATAAAAGTTAACGGTAGAAAGTTCTCAGAGATATTGATTTCAAACTACAGTTTCATTAACGTGAGTGCAGTATAATTAAATTCTGTGGTATACTTTATTAATGTTAAATCTTTTACGTTTCTAGTGTTTTGTGACGTTGAATCTCTCTAAAGAATACGTTAATATGTAGGTCGCGGTTGGATTAGCCCTAGTGTTCACAAAGTGAATATTGTGGTCCAACCACCCAACCTGATTGAAAAACTCTCAGAAAGAGTCAATACTTTTTCTCGTATTCAGGTTATGTATGGCACTATGCATTACATGCTTTAAGGATGACATTTATACTTACTCAAATGTCGAATGATTGTAAACTACAAACACCAACCAGGTAGCGTGTCTGTCAGTGCATAACGCTGTATACATATTCTAACAATAGCTATCATGTACATTTTATTCTGTTTGTGTTTATTTTACCACTCGGGTGACAAACATCAACATTGAGACCAAGTCCATGAACGAGCGTGTTCTCATGGAAGGAGGAAAGAGAGGGCAACTTCTATTGTCACAGAACACTCGTAGAAAGCTTCGCGTCGCTGAAGAAGGAGCCCATTTCCTTCAGATAAGACTTTAAGGAGGATCTACCCAGCATTTACGTATCATATGTGAGAAAACCTTGAAACTTCACAGCGGGTATACCAACTCATGAGGCAAGTTGCTGAATATAGCAAATGTCATCGAGTCTCCTCGTTTTTTAAAACAGTGTCCACAACAAAGTCGAAGCACATTGAACCTCAAGTCTGATGCTCACCAGCGGTGCACGTTGTGACTGAGCCATGTGTAGGCCTCTTTTATTCTAACAGCAATGATTGCAACTGAAGTCAACAGCGAATTTGAATCTGACATTTCCTACAAGTACGCTGCGTATGGTGCCATTTGTTTATAAGCCGTATAATATTATTTTGAGCAAAAAATAATATTCATATTATATATTTTTGTAAGCGTATATTAAACCAGACAAATATTTCAAAATGGTATTTTACCTAACTTTTATTATCTTCTTTTCTTTATAAAAACTAGTATTCAAACAAAAAAGGTAACGAAACAGGATGGAATTAAGGATATAAAAATTCATCACATTTCTGTCGTCTTTACAACCCAAATGATCCATACCACCCTAAGAACGCCAGATATGAAATGCAGATATGAAATGCAGCTTCATTCCCCGGATAAAATCCTCCATCCTTCTTCAAAAGTGCGTCCTCACATGGAGAAGGATCCCACCGAGTGTTCATCATCCTGAGAAATAGGCGACCCAAAGCAGTTTTTAAAGGGTCCTAGAAATTCTGACGCGCATTTTTCTTCGCTAAATTATATCATTCAGGAATGGTAGTGCCTCTTCTCGATGCTGCTGCACTTTGAAAATAATATAACAGTTTAGGTGGAACGACTTTAGGAACTTCTTTTTTTTCTTTCTCTTAGAAACTAGGATCAATTTACCTTTTAGTTTTGAAAAGGATACTCAATTTTACGAGCTCTTAAAATCGCGGCTATTTTTCTCGCTTCTTTTAAAGTAAAGATAAAGTACAAATTAGATAAATCGCGTCGTATTATGTTGATAAAAAGACAAAAATAAAAAATCTCCCACTTATCATCTAGAGTCAATTTTATAGAATACGAGTATACTAAATGTCTACATACGTAAAGAAAAAATTTTGGTCCTATACATTTATATTTTAAAAATGTAAAAAATCAGATATTTTTCTATGTGCCTAATAAAGAAACACACTGTAAATAGATTTATATTTTAGTGTTTATTAAACAATTTTCAAACAAGAAATAGAAATCCGTAGTTTTTTTATTACAAAACAGGGACCTGACTGCCGAGTATCTAGCGCTCTGACTCTCGGTGCTACAGGTTTCTGGCCTGCGTCCCGGAGTTTCCATGGTCCAGAATCCACTTTAAACTGTAGGTCTCGGACTAATAGGACTGTAGAGCGTTGGGTGTAGGACCGATACCCCTACCCAATAAAAAGAAAATATCTCATGTTACGAATTCTGCCGGTAGGGGCTGTTACGCCAGTGAAGAAGATAATAAATAGACTGATTTGCATAGATATATATTACATACTTATTCCTAATGAATAGCCTAATGACACTTCTTACCCACATCATTCCCAAACTGTAAAGGGGCATCTCAGTTCGTGGCACAGTGATATTGAGTGGTGTTGTAGTAGTAGTAGTAGTAATGTCCGACAAACAAGTCGAGATGAGGAGTATCACAAACGCTATCGAGTCTCATAGTTTTTTGAAACAGTGTCTACAACAAAGCTGTCAGTGCATTGAACCTCAGGCCCAATGCTCACCAGCTCGCACTTTGCCACGAGTCGAGCACTTTTATTCTAAAAGAAATTATTGTGACTGAAGTCACTAGCGAATTTTAACCGGACATTTCCTACAAGTTTGCTGAGTATCTTGCCGTTGGCGTATAAGTCGGATAAAATTGAGATTTTGAGCAAAAAAGTTTCATATCAGCGGGACAACTATAGATAATAGACTATAGATATTAAACTATGTTATAATAAACTCTGTTATAAATATAAAACTTAAGTAGAAATCTGTCTTGGCTCCGTGTCTCTGAAGAAGGAGGGCAATGCCTTCATAGGGAATTTTTTTAGTCCGACTAACAAAGCAAGATGCTGAATATTACAAACGCCATCGAATCTACTCGTTTTTGAAACAGGGTCTACAGCAATCTTGCAAAGCATTGGACGTCAGGCCAGGATTATAAGTCGGGTAATATGGAGATTTTGAGCAAAAAGTATTATTTATAGGATATAGTTTTGTAAATATATATTAAACAAGCCAAATATATCAAAATAATATCGTACCCATCTTTTAATGTCATCTTTATTTTATAAAAAGGAGTCTTAAACAAAAAATAATAATAAGAAAACAGGATGGAATTAAGGATATCAGAATTTCTGATTTTTCCGTCATCCTTACAATACACCCCTAAGAACGCCAGATAAACCGACTGTGGGAAATGCAGCTTCATTCCCCGGATAAAATCATCCATCCTTCTTAAAAGTGCGTCCTCACACGGAGAAGTTCGTTATCCTGAGAAATAGGGGACCCGAAACAGTTTTTAAAAGGTCCTAGAAATTCTGACGCGCATTTTTCTTCGCTAAATTATATCATTCAGAAATGGCGGTGCCTCTTCTTGATGCTGCTGCACTTTGAAAATAATATAACAGTTTAGGGGAAACGACTTTAGGAACTTCTTTTTTTTTCTTTCTCTTAAAAACTAGGATCAACTTACCTTTTAGTTTTGGAAAGGATACTCAATTTTATGAGCTCTTAAAATATCAGCTATTTTTCTCGCTTCTTTAAAGTAAAGATAAAGTACAAATAAGATAAATCGCGTTGTGTTATGTCGATAAAGAGACAAAAATAAAAGATCTCCCACTTATCATCCAGTGTCAATTTTATAGACTATAAGTATACTTAATGTCTATATATGTAATCAAAAAGACTTAGTTCTATTTATTTATAATTTAAAAATGTAAAAATTCAGATATTTTTCAATGTACCTAATAAAAAACATACTGTAAATATATTTATATTTTACTGTTTATTAAACAATTTTCAAACAGGAAATAGAAATCCGTGGTTTTCTTGTACAAATATGTATTAAAATGCAGGGGCCTGATTGCCGAGTAACTAGCTCTCTAGCTCTAGGTGCCACAGGTTTCTGGCTTGAGCCACGGAAGTGCCATGGTTCAGAATCTACTTTAAACTGTAGGTGCCTGATTAATATGGCCATAGAGAATTGCGTGTAGGACTGACATCCCTGCCTCATAAAAAGAAATTAAATCATGTTACGAATTCTGCCAGTAGACGGCAGACCACCTTCGCCCACAAAGGGGCTGTTACGCCAATAAAGAAAATAATATATCACAATAGAATGATTTGCTTAGATATACACTGAAGTGACAAAAGTCATGGGATAGCAATATGCAAATTTTCAGATGGCAGTAGCATCGCGTAGAACAGGTATAAATGCGCAGTGCTTTCGCAGAGCTTTCATTTCTGTTCAAGTTACTCATGTGAAGAGGTTTTGACGTGATGATGACCGCACGACGGGAATTAACAGACTTTGAACGCGGAATGTTAGTTGGAGCTAGACGCATGGGTCATGCCATTTCGGAAATCGTTAGGGAATTCAACATTCCCAGATCCACTGTTTCAAGAGTGTGCCGAGAGTATGAAATTTCAAGCATAACATCCCACCATGGACAGCGCAGTGGTCGACCGCCTCCACTTAACGACCGAGAATGGCGACGTCTGCAAAGAGTCGTAAATTCTAACAGACAAGCAACACAGCGTCAAATAACCGCAGAAATCAATGTGGGACGTACAAGGGACTTATCTGTTAGAACTGTGCGGAGAAATTTGGCTTTCTTGGGCTATTCCAGCAGAAGACCGACTCGAGTGCCTTTACTGACAGAACGACATCGCTTGCAGCGACTCTCGTGGGCACGTGAGCATATAGGTTGGTCCATAGATGAATGGAAAACCGTGGCCTGGTCCGATGAGTCACGATTTCAGTTGGTAAGAGCTGATGGTAGGGTTCGAGTGTGGCGCAGACCCCACGAAGCCATGGACCCAAACTTTCAGCAAGGCACTGTTCAAGTTGGTGGTGGCTCCGTAATGGTGTGGGCTGTTTTTCATGGCATGGACTTGGTCCTCTGGTGCGACTGGACCGAACATTGACTGGAAATGCTTATGTTCAGCTACTTGGAGATCACTTGCAGCCATTCATGGACTTCATCTAACTAAACAACGATGGGATTTTTATGGATGACAATGCGCCATGTCACCGGGCCGCAACTGTTCGCGATTGGTTTGAAGAACATTCTGGACAATTCCAACGAATGATCTGGCCACCTAGATCGCCCGACAGGAATCCCATCGAGCATTTATGGGACATCATCGAGAGGTCTGTTCGTGCCCAAAGTCCTGCACCATCAACGCTTTCACAATTATGGACGTCTATCGAGACAGCATGGCTCAATATTCCTGCAGAAGACTTCCAACGACTTGTTGAGTCCATGCCACGTCGAGTTGCTGCACTTCGCCGGGCGAGAGGAGGGCCGACACGATATTAAGAGGTATCCCATGACTTTTGTCACTTCAGTGTATTACTTACTATTCTTAATGAATAGCCCAATCGCACTTCTTACCCACATCATCCCCAAACTGCAAAGTGGCAACTCAGCTTTTGTACACAGTGATGTGAATTATTGTAGTAGTAATAGATCGACCAACGGGGCAAGATGCTGAATGTCACAAACAGCATCGAGTCTCCTCGTTTTTTTGAAACAGTGTCTACAACAAAGCATCGAACCTCAACCCATTGCTCACCAAGGGCGAATGTTGCCACTGAGCCACGAGTCGGACCCTTTTATTCTAAAAAGCAATAATTACGACTAAAGTCACCAGTGAATTTGAACCTGGCATTTCCTACAAATATGCTGAATATGTTACCATTGAACTATAAGTCAGATAATATGGAAAAGTTGAGAAAAAATAGTATTCATAGGATATATATTTGGGAACATATATTAAAGAAGCAAAATATTTCCAAATGACATTGTACTTAACTTTTATTATCTTCTTTTCTTAATAAAGAAGAATCTTAAAAAAAACAAAGAAAATAATGAAACAACATGGAGTTAAGGGTATCAAAATTCCTTATTTTTCTGTCATCTTTACAACCCATATGATCCATGCTATCCTAAGAACACCAGATAAACCGACAATGTGAAATGCAGCTTCATTCCCCGAATAAAATCCTCCATCCTTCTTCAAAAGTGCGTCCTCACACGGAGAAGAACCCCGCCGAGTGTTCATTATCCTGAGAAATAGGGGACCCAAAGCAGTTTTTAAAGGGTCCTAGAAATTCTGACGCGCATTTTTCTTCGCTAAATTATATCATTCAGGAATGGTAGTGCCTCTTCTCGATGCTGCTGCACTTTGAAAATAATATAACAGTTTAGGTGAAACGACTTTAGGAATTTCCTTTTTTTTCTTTCTTTTAAAAAGTGGGATCAACTTACCTTTTAGTTTTGAAAAGGATACTCAGTTTTATGAGCTCTTAAAATCGCAGCTATTTTTCTCGGTTCTTTTAAAGTAAAGATAAAGTACAAATAAGATAAATCGCGTCGTATTATGTTGATAAAAAGACAAAAAATAAAAGATCTCCCACTTATCATCCAGCGTCAATTTTAAAGAATATAAGTATGCTATATGTCTATATATGTAAACAAAAAAATTTAGTACTAAAATTTTATATTTTAAAAATGTAAGAATTCAGATATTTTTTCAGTGTGCCTACTAATAAAACATACTGTAAATAGGCTTATATTTTTGTGTTTATTAATAATTTTTAAACAGGAAATAGAAATCCGTGGTTTTCTATTACAAATATGTATGAAAATACGGGGACCTGATTGCAGAGTAACTAGCTCTCTGGCTCTCGGTGCCATAGGTTTCTGGCTTGAGTCCCGGAGGTGCCATGGTTCAGAATCCACTTTAAATCATAGGTCCCTTACTAATATGACTGTAGAGCGTTGGGTATAGGACTGACAACCCTACCCCATAAAAAGAAAATATATCATGTTACGGAATCTGTCAGTAGACGGCAGACGGCCTTGGAGCACCAAGGGGCTGTTACGGCAATGAAGATGATAAAAAATATCACAATAGAATGATTTGCTTAGATATATTACTTACAATTCCTAATGCACATCCCAATCCCACTTCTTACCCACATCATTCGCAAACTGTAAAGAGGGAACTCAGTTCTTGGCACACTAATTTAGTGTGGTATAGTAGTAGTAGTAGTCCGTCTAACGAGGCAAGATGCTGAATATCACAAAATTCATCGAATCTCATCCTTTTTTAAAACAGTGTTTACAACAACGGCTCCAACGGACTGAATCTCGGGCCTAATGCTCACCAGCGGCGCATGTTACCACTTAGTCATGAGACAGGGCCTTTTTATTTTAAAAGCAATTATTGCGACAGACGTCACCACATATTTGAATCGGACATATCCTACAAGTATGTTGAGTATGCTGGTTTTTATGTCTGTTAATATAGATATTTTGAACAAAAAATATTATTTGCAGGATACATTTTTGTAAATAAATATTAAACAAGCCAAATAATTCAAAATGGTACCGTACCTAACTATTATTGTCTTCTTTTCTATATAAAATCGAATCTTCAAACAAACAAAAAAAAAATAGTGAAACACGATGGAATTAAGGATATCAAAATTTCTCATTTTTCTGTCATCTTTTACAACCCAAATGATCCATGCCACCCTAAGAACGCCAGATAAACCTACAAAGTGAAATGCAGCTTCATTCCCCGGATAAAATCCTCCATCCTTCTTCAAAAGTGCGTCCTCACACGGAGAAGGACCCCGCCGAGTGTTCATTATCCTGAGAAATAGAGGACTTGAAGCAGTTTTTAAAGGGTCCAAGAAATTCTGAGGCGCATTTTTCTTCGCTAAATTATATCATTCAGAAGGGTAGTGGCTCTTCTAGATGCTGCTGCACTTTGAAAATAATATAACGGTTTAGGTGAAACGACTTTAGAGTCTTCTTTTTTTTCCTTCCTCTTAAAAACTGGGATCAACTTACCTTTTAGTTTTGAAAAGGATACTCAATTTTATGAGCTCTTAAAATAGCAGCTATTTTTCTCGCTTCTTTAAAGTAAAGATAAAGTACAAATAAGATAAATCGCGTCGTATTATGTCGATAAAAATACAAAAATAAAAGATATCCCACTTATCATCCAGTGTCAATTTTATAGAATATAAGTATACTTAATGTCTATATATGTAAACAAAAAGATTTAGAGTCCTATGTTTTTATATTTTAAAAATGTAAAAATTCAGATATTTCTTGCAGTGTGCCTAACAAAGAAACATAATGTAAATAGATTTATACTTTATTGTTTTTTTAACACTTTTCAAAATAAAATTTAAATCCACGGCGTTTTATTGCAAATATGTATAAAAATGTAGTAAACTAATAGTATGATTTACTTGGATGATATGTATAAAATATGTTTGTTGTTTTGTTGTTTCTTATCCCACTTGGCTGGCCAAGCCCACGATCCCATATGGACTCATGATTGAAGGGGAAGGAAGCAGCTTCTGTTGTGATGGAGCACCCGTAGGTAGAAGCCTGACTTTTGCTCCGTGACGCTCTTACAGTCATAGAAGACCGGGACCTACGGCTTAAAATGGATTCCGAACCACTACAAACATCCATGGCACCGCCGGGATTCGAACCCGAAACCTGTGGCACCGAGCGCCAGAGCGCTAGACACTCGGCCATTCAGGTCCCAAATTTGCCAACGGCACGCAGTGTTCCCAGGTGGTCACCCACCCAAGTACTGACCGCGCCCAATGATGCTTAACTTCGGTGATCTAACGAGAACCGGTATATTCAGCATGGTACGGCCGTTGGCCCCGTATAAAATATAATAAACCAATAGTATGATTTACTTGGATGATCGTACTATTGGAAAAGAGAAAGTTGCAAATTAAATCCTTATACATTAAGGATTTATTTCGCAACTTTCTCTTTTTAAACTTTTCAGAAGAAGATGAAGAAATGTTCTAATGACAAAAATTGACTTCCGAATTCAAGAAGATTAGTTCTTAATCTAGTATATGATGCATAGGCGTAAGCTCTCATGTCTATACCACGGATGGGAATGATAAACCTTTTGGACGGAAGGATTATTGTTTTATTCTTTGGGCTCCTCTAGTAAGTGGGAGGGAAAATTTTGAACAACCAGATGTCATTCAGGAAGATGATTGTTCCACATTGCTTTTGAAAACTGTGTATCTAGATTCCTCTTTGTACACGATGAATAGTGATAAATCTGTTACACGTCTGTCGTTGTAGTGGCAAGTAACCTCGGTCAAAATGTTCTAGTGAGCAATTTTTATTACATTTTAAGATTTTTCATATATAGAATCTAATTAGCCCATAGATCAGCATAAGGATGAGAGTTTGAACTCCACATATGCCGGTCCTGCCGACTATTCGTTTAAAATTGTGATAGCAAAAAAGTGGATATGGTGTAACAAGTTCCTTTATGCACTTCGTAAACATATCTGCTCACATGGTGCACCTTCTGCATACCTGCTAATGTATTAATAAATACCTGGCATTGGGTAAGAAATTACCGAATTTTTATTTGTCTATTAATATATAATATAGATACAGTTTATCTTGTATGAATAGAATAGTGCCTTCATGTAAAATGAGTGATATTTACGAAAATAAGCCAGTGCCAAAAAAAAAAAAAAAAAAAAAAAAACTGCGTATGATTTGCAAAATTTACTTCAGCAAATAAAACATAATTATTATGGTTAACAATTAGCTTCATGTAACAATTCAATTTGTCATGTTATTTCACTTATTTTTCAAAAGAATAATAAATATTCCATGTCATAAGACATTTCAGTTGACTTTTGTATAAAAAAAATAATAACATCTAGTAGATAGAAAAATATCTGGAAAAATAATGAAATAGATGAATTAAAAAGTGGTTGTTGAGAAAAAAAATTCTCAAAAGGCGTTAAACATTAATTAAACAGAATTTAATTTCTTTTTTACATATATACATCATTACAGTATTTCACTTATCGAATTAATAATCATAAATTATCTTTTGCATAATAATTAATCTTATAATAAGCATTCATTTTCATTTTCAACTAATTACAATACATCAAATTAAATCCATTAAATCTATAATATCAGAAAATATGCATTGCAATTTAAAAAAAAAAATTAATAGTTTGGAATATTTATTCTTTTAAAATTCCAGAACTAATTTGGATGAATTTCCACAAATAAGTCAAAAATTCTTAAATAGATATATTAAAATGTGCATAAATTTACTCGCTTTTTTAGAAAATACTTTTTAAAATCTATCTAATTATATTTTTAAAAAAAGTAAGTGAAAAGAATCTTTATACCTTATCCACATTTTTAATCGCGTCATCATTAATTTTAAAATCCAAACATTTTCTCGAATGATCATTCAAAAATTCCGGTTCACTAGTGCTTGACTTTTAAATAACAATTTGCTTCCTTTTAGCTTCTCACTAATCTGACTAAAGCTTCAAGGAGCTTAGTATTAGTAATTCAGACGTCAACTTCTAAATTGGGAAGAGAGAAAAAAAGTAAATAAAAGCGTTTGTCCCCTTTAAACAAAATGTTTAGACTTTTGACTGGCGAAATTAATAACGCTTCAAATTAATGGAATTAATAAAGACAGAAGGAAGAAAATCCTTCGTGTGAAGGATAAAGCGGGGATTTAGGGAAAACTAGGAAAAGGTGGTTCTTCATAATCCCTTCCCTGACACAACAAGGGGAAGAAAGAAGTGTTCGTCGCTCGAAATTAATCCTATTAAGACGCCTGATGAATGACTCGAATTGTTTTCTCCGGTGATTGAATACTTGCAGTTGTCGTCGCTATATATTTATTTAGAATGAAGTGATAATTGCTTATCCTAGTGAAGTATAAAAGTGACCAGCTGTGAAAGAAAAAAAATTAAAAACTTTTTTCACTATGATTATCATGGATCTGCTGCTTAATAGCCTATTGGTATAGTTCTCATACAATATTATTTGTTGCATTCATTAATTTTTTTAAGTTTATTTATTTTTTTCATCTAAATTGATAAATTTATTTTTTTTAAATTGATAAATTACAAGATTAAATAATTTATATTATAAGACATTTCAGAGTGGCTTTTGTATATAAAAAAAAAAATACTATCCAGTAGATAAGGAAATATCTGAAAATATAATAAAGTTTATTTGTATATGAATTAAAAAGTGATATTTAAGGAAAAAAGAATTGCTCAAAAAGTGTTAAAAATTAAATAATTAGAATTGAATTTCTTATTTACATAAATACATCAGTACAGTATTTTACTTATTGCATTAATATTAATAAATCATCATTTGCATAATTAATCTTATAATAAGCATTAATTTGCATTTTCTTTTAATTGCAATACATCAAATTAAATGCATTAAATCTATAAGATCAGAAAATATTCATTATAATTAAAAAAAAAATTATTGAAACAGTTTGACTTAAATACATATATACATATACATACATATTGATAATTTACATATATATATCTGAATATGCATAAATTTGCTTGCATGTTTACAAAATACTTTTTTTTAAAATCAATCTAATTATAAATTTAAAATAAAAAAAGTAAGTGAAAAGAATCTTTATACCTTATCCACAATATTTAATCACGTCAACATTAATTTTAAAATTCTAACTGAAACAGCATTTTCTCAAATAATCATTCAAAAATTCCGGTTCATTAGTGCTTTGACTTTTAAATAACAATTTGCTTCCTTTCAGCTTCTCACTAATCAGACTAAAGCTTCAAGGAGCTTAGTATTAGTAATTCAGACGTCAACTTCTAAATTGGGAAGAGAGAAAAAATAAATAAAAGCGTTTGCCCCTTTTAAAACAAAATGTTTAGACTTTTGACTGGCGAAATTAATAACGCTTCAAATTAATGGCATTAATAAAGACAGAAGTAAGAAAATCCTTCGTGTGAAGGATAAAGCGAGGATTTCAGGAAAAATAGGAAAAGGTGGTTCTTCATAATCACTTCCCTGACACAACAAGCGGAAGAAAGAAGCGTTCGCCGCTCGAAATTAATCCTATTAAGACGCCTGATGAATGACTCGAATTGTTTTCTCCAGTGATTAAATGGTTGCAGTTGTCGTCGCTCTATATTTATTTAGAAATGAAGTGATAATTGCTTATGCAGCTGAAATATAAAAGTGGCTAGCTGTGAAAGAAAAAAAAATTAAAAACTTATTTCGCTATGATTATCATGGATTTGCTGTTTAATAGCTTATTCGTATAGTTCTCTTAAGTTGATACAATATTATTATTGTTGTAAAAATGATAAATAGATTGAATACTGTCCATTGATATATATATATATATATCATATATTATTTCATTTATTTTTTTTAAATTCATAAATTACAGGATTAAATAATTTATATTATAAGACATTTGAGAGTGACTTTTGCGTATAAAAAATAATACTATCCAGTACATAAGAAAATATCTGAAAAAATAATAAAATAAATAAATAGATGAATTAAAAAGTGATATTTAAGAAGAAAAAAAGAAATGCTCAAAAAGATAGAAATAAATAACTTATAATCTAATCTAATCAATTCTAAATAATTAGAATTAAATTTCTTATTTACATAAAAACATCATCACACTATTTTAATTATTGCATTAATATTAATAAATCATCATTTACATAATAATTAATCTTATAATAAGCATTAATTTTTATTTTCTTTTAATTACAATACATCAAATTAAATCCATTAAATCCATGAGATCAGAAAATATGCATTATAATTTTTAAAAATATATATATTGAAAGAGTTTTAAAATTTTATTCTTTTAAAATTCCAGAACTTATTTGGATAAATCTTCACAAATAACTGAAAAATCCTTACATATATATATCTGAATATGCATAAATTTACTTGCATTTTTACAAAACACTCTTTAAAATCAATCTAATTATATTTTTAAAAAAAAGGTAAACGAAAAGAATCTTTATACCTTATCCACATTTTTAATCGTGCCATCATTACATTTAAAATGCAAACTAAAACAGCATTTTCTCGAATAATCATTCAAAAATTCCGGTTCATTAGTGCTTGACTTTTAAATAACAATTTGCTTCCTTTCAGCTTCTCACTAATCAGACTAAAGCTTCAAGGAGCTTAGTATTAGTAATTCAGGCGTCAACTACTAAATTGGGAAGAGACAAGAAAAAAATAAAAGCGTTTGCCCCCTTTTAAACAAAATGTTTAGACTTTTGACTGGCGAAATTAACAACGCTTCAAATTAATGGCATTAATAAAGACAGAAGGAAGAAAATTCCTTCACGTGAAGGATAAAGCGGAAATTTCAGGAAAACTAGGAAAAGATGGTTCTTCATAATCCCTTACCTGACACAACAAGGGGAAGAAAGAAGTGTTCGTCGCTCGAAATTAATCCTATTAAGACGCCTGATGAATGACTCGAATTGTTTTCTCCGGTGATTGAATACTTGCAGTTGTCGTCGCTATATATTTATTTAGAAATGAAGTGATAATTGCTTATGCAGCTGAAATATAAAAGTGGCCAGCTGTGAAAGGAAAAAAATATTTTGCTGGGATTATCATGGATTTGCTGTTTAACAGTTTATTGGGGTAATTCTATTAAATTGGTGCAATATTCGTTGTTTTATTTAAGTTTATTGAATGATATTCATGGATATAAATTTCTTTAAATAATATTCATTTATATATTGTATATTTCTCCAAATAAGTAGATGAATTAAAAAGTGGTCTTTGAGAAAGAAAATGTGTTAACAAAATTAAATAAACAGAATTTATTTTTTTATTTACATAAATACATCATTATAGTGTTTTATTTGCTGCATTAATATTAATAAGTCATCATTTACATAATAAGTAATCTTATAATAAACATTCATTTAAATTTTCTTTTAATTATAATAATTAAATCTATGAGATCAGAAAATATGCTTGATATGCTTGAAAATATGCATTATGATTTTAAAAAAACTATATATTGTGAGAGTTTGAAAATTTTATTCTGTTAAAATTCCAGAACTAATTTGGATGAATCTTCATAAATAAGTTAAAAATCCTTACATATATATATCTGAATGTGCATAAATTTTCTCGCATTTTTACAAAATAATTTTTTAAATATATCTAATTATATATTTAAAACAAAAAGTAAGTGAACTAAATCTTTATACCATATTTTTACTTTTTATCCACATTTTTAATCGCGTCATAATTATTTTTAAAATGCAAACTAAAACAACATTTTCTCGAACAATCATTCAAAAATTCCGGTTCATTAGTGCTAGACTTTTAAATAACAATTTGCTTTCCTTTTAACTTCTCACTAATCAGAATAAAGCTTCAAGGAGCTTAGTATTAGTAATTCAGACGTCAACTTCTAAATTGGGAAGAGAGAAAAAAATAACTAAAAGAGATTGCCCCCTTTTAAAGCAAAATGTTTAGACTTTTGACTGGCGAAATTAATAACGCTTCAAATTAATGGAATTAATAAAGACAGAAGGAAGAAACTTCCTTCACGTGAAGGATAAAGCGAGGATTTCAGGAAAACTAGGAAAAGGTGGTTCTTCATAATCACTTCCCTGGCACAACAAGGGGAAGAAAGAGGTGTTCGTCGCTCGAAATTAATCCTATTAAGACGCCTGATGAATTTCTCGAATTGTTTTCTCCGGTGATTGAATACTTGCAGTTGTCGTCGCTCTATGTTTATTTAGAAATGAAAGTGATAATTGCTTATGCTGCTGAAATGTAAAAGTCGGTAGCCGCGAAAGAAAGCAAAATTAAAAACTTATTTCTTTGTAATTATCAGGGATTTGCTGTTTAATAGCTTATTGGTATAATTCTCTTAAATTGATACAATATTATTATTGTTGTTAAGTTGATGCCATATTATTTATTGCGTTTATTAATTTTTTTAAGTTTATTGAACGATATTCAAAGATAAAGTTCTCTAAATACATCGAATACGGTCCATATATATATATATATATATATATATATATTATATATTAGATACACTGTGTGAAAAAAGTAGAAGGACAGTCATTTTTTTGTACAATATGCTTTTATTTTTCTGCTTTTGATCTGATTTTTATAGAGAGTTGTTTTGTTAGAGTTTTAATTTACGTTAAGTGAAAGTTAAATGAGATTTTTTTATTTACTATCATTTTAACTTAGGAATGCAATACTTAATAACTTTGTGTGTGTGAAAAAAGTAGAAGGACACATCCAAAAAATCTATTTAGAAGCTGTTGGAAAGTTTATAGGTAAGTGATTTTTTCTCTTTTAATTCCTTTTTAACAAGAATAAAATATTTAGCTAGAAATTCATAGTTTTATTGGTTTTAGGATGCCCAGAGGAATACCCTTAAGTAAGTTTCAGAAGGGCCAAATAGTTGCCTATAAAAATGAAGGCAAAGGTGTGAGAGAGATTGCACGGCAGCTACGAATCAGTCCTAATACTGTTTCGAACTTCATAAGAAACCCTGAAAGTGACAGAAGAAAAAAGAAGACAGGAAGACCAAAAAAACTCACCCAACGTGATCAACGAAAAATCATTCGTGAACTCAAAAAGACTGGTGGAAGTGTAGGCAAGGCGCAATTTCAATCAAGAATTACACAGGTAACCAAAAGAACTGTCTATAACTACATAAAACGCTCAAAAAAGTTCGTCTTCAAAAAACGGATGCACCATTCGAAGTGGAATGAAGGATACATGAAGAACCGACTGCAGTGGGCTAAAGACCACATGTCCTGGAGCTCAGAATGGACCTCAGTTATATTTTCCGATGAGAAAAATTCAATTTGGATGGTCCAGATGGTTATCAGTACTATTGGCACTGTCTTGGTATTGAAGAAGAAACTTATTCTACTCGACAGATGGGAGAAGGTGGTTTAATGGTATGGTTAGCAGTTGGCTATGGAGGCAGGACAAGTTTAGTCTTTCTAAATGATAGACAGAACCATACAGACTACATCCAGACTCTAAACTCAAATCTTCTCCCGTATGGCACTGAGTTAGGAGGAGATGACTGGATTTTTCAGCAAGATGGAGCCTCATTTCACACTGCAAATGGTGTTAAAGATTGGTTTGCAGCAAACAATGTTCGATTTTTACATTGGCCTGCTAAAAGTCCTTATCTCGACATTGTAGAGAACATATGGGCAATGATTGTATGTCGTGTTTACGAGGGTGGAAAGCAGTTTAAATCTGTAGCTGAGCTGCAGAAATCATTAAACTTTGTATGGGACAATTTCTGCCAAACAAAAATTCAATCTTTATACAGTTCGATGCCAAATAGGATCTTCGAAGTAATTCGACCCAACAGGAAAAGAATTGCATATTAATTTATATAGTACACCTCTTTTTTAGAAGTGTCCTTCTACTTTTTTCACTGATCATGAGATCGTCAAAACCAATTTTTTTATTAAGTATACATTTTTTTTTAATTGTATACTTTTTTGTTTTGTCTAGATACAGGTATCTGCATGTAAAAACGTTGTGAATAAATTAATTGTTTAAAAAAGGCGTCATTATTCATTTATCAAAAATAATCTAATGTCCTTCTACTTTTTTCCCGCAGTGTATATATGTCACATTAATTCATTTACTTTTTTTAAATTGATAAATTGCAAGATTGAATAATTTATGTTATAAGAGATTGCAGAAGGGCTTTTGTATATAAAAAATTATATTATTCAGTAGATAAAAAAATATCTGAAAAAATAATAAAATAAATACCATTCCCAAACAGTAAAGAGTCAACTCAGCTTTTGCCACAGTGGTGTGGTGTGGTGTAGTAGTAGTAGTCCGATTAACGAGTCGAGATAATGAATATCACAAACGCCATCCAGCCTCCTCGTTTTTTGAAACAGTGTCTACAACAAAGCCGGAAGCGCGTTGAACCTCAGGCCTATTGCTCATGAACTGAAGTCACCAGGCTATTTGAATGTGACATTTCCTACAAGTATGCTGAGTATGTTGCCATTGGATTATAAGTCGTGTAATATGGAGATTTTGAGAAAAAAGTAATATTCATATGATATATTTTTGTAAATATATATTAAACAAGGCAAGTATTTCAAAATTGTAACGTACCTAACTTTTATTGCCTGCTCTTTGTAAAAACATTGTATTGCATTAAAGATATCAACATTTCTCATTTTTTCTGTCATCCTTACAACCCAAATGATCCATGCTACCCTAAGAACGCCAGATAAACCGACAATGTGAAATGCAGCTTCATTCCCCGCATAAAATCCTCCCTCTCTCTTCAAAAGTGCGTCCTCATACGGAGAAGGACCCCGCCGAGTGTTCATTATCCAGAGAAATAGGGGACGCAAAGCAGATTTTAAAGGGTCCTAGAAATTCTGACGCGCATTTTTCTTTGCTAAATTATATCGTTCAGAAACGGTAATGCCTCTTCACGAAGTTGCTGCACTTTGAAAATAATATAACAGTTTAGGTTTTTTTTCTTTATCTTAAAAACTGGGACCAACTTACTTTTTAGTTTTGAAAAGGATACTCAATTTTATGAGGTCTTAAAATAGCAGCTATTTTTCTCGCTTATTTTAAAGTAAATATAAAGTACAAATAAGATAAATCGCGTCGTATTATGCCGATAAAAAGACCAAAAATAAAAGATCTCCCACTTATCATCCAGTCTCAATTTTACAGAATATAAGTATACTGAATGTCTGTATATGTAAACAAAAAGATTTATAGTCTTATACTTTTATATTTTAAAAATGCAAAAATTCAGATATTTTTTTCAGTGTGCTTAACAAAGAAACATACTGTTAATGTAAAGTTGCTTATAAGAACAAAAATAAATAGATACTGTAAATAAGAAGGTAAGAAGAAAATTGTTCTCTGCACTTATACATATTATAAAAAATAGTGGAATAAAGAATTTATTACATTTCTAAATAGTACAATGGCAATTTGTATTTACTAAAATGAAAGAAAAAGTATCACTTTTGCTTATTTTATTTAATATTCAAAGTTCAGTTTGCAGTTTTGAGGCAAATTTTATTCACAGAATTGTATTTTAGTTTGAATAAAAATAATGATACGTAAATATATGGCAAAACAGCTGTTGTCGACTAATTCTCAGTGTCCATCAGCGCAGGACGGACATCCTATTAGTAATTTTCTCAGGGATGTAAGGAAAGAAATTGTTGAATTGTAGATTTGTTGAAATGGAGCACCCTAGGTAGATATCTGACTTGGCTCAGAGTCGTCGAACAATGAAGGCAGTGCCTTCCAGAGGACTTTTAGGAGAAACTACCCCACATTTGCGAGGTTGTTCCTGCATAAAAAACCTGAAAATTCCCACCAGGTAATCCGGCTAACGAGGCAAAATGCTGAACATCGCAACCGCCATCGAGTCTCCTTATTTTTTGAAACAATATCTACAACAAAGCAGACAATGAATTGAACCTCAGGTCTAATGCTCACCAGCCACGCACATTGTGACTGAGCCACGAGTTAGGCCCTTTTATTCTAAAAGCAATGATTGCCACTGAAGTCTCCAGCGTATTTGAATTCCTACAAGTATGCTGAGTGTGTTGCTATTGGTTTACAAGTCAGGTAATATGGAGATTTTGAGAAAAAAAATGATGTTCATAGAATATATATTAGTAAACATATATTAAACAAGCCAAATATTTTAAAATTGCACCGTACCTAACTTTTACTGCATTCTTTTCTTTATAAAAACGAGTCTTAAAGCAAAAAAATAATAATGAAACAGCATTGTATTAAGAGTATCAAAATTTCTCATCCTTACAACCCAAATGATCCATGTCACCCTAAGAACGCCAGATAAACCGCCAATGAGAAATGCAGCTTCATTCCCCGGATAAAATTCTCCATCCTTCTTCAGAAGTGCGTCCTTACACGAAGAAGGACCACAATGAGTATTCATTATCCTGAGAAATAGAGGACCTAAAGCAGTTTTTAAAGGGTCCTAGAAATTCTGACGCGCATTTTTCTTCGCTAAATTATATCATTCAGAAATTGTGGTGCCTCTTCTCGATGCTGCTGCACTTTGAAAATAATATAGCAGTTTAGGTGAAACGTCTTTAGAAACTCCTTTTTTTTCCTTCTCTTAAAAACTGGGATCAACTTACCTTTTAGTTTTGAAAAGGACACTCAATTTTATGAGCTCTTAAAATCGCGGCTATTTTTCTAGCTTCTTTTAAAGTAAAGATAAAGTACAAATAAGATAAATCGCGTCGTATTATGTCGATAAAATGACAAAAATAAAAGATCTCCCACTTATCATCCAGTGGCGATTTTATTGAATTTAAGTATACCAAAAGTCTATATATGTAAGCAAAATGATTTATAGTCCTACACTTTTATGTATTAAAAATGTAAAATTTTAGATATTTCTTTCAGTGTGCCTAATAAAGAAACATATTGTAAATGGATTTATACTTTATTGTTTATTTAACACTTTTCAAAAGATGAAATGGAAATCCATGGTGTTTTGTTACAAACATGTCTAAAAATAATGTATAACAAGAATATGATTAGCTTAGATTATTATGAATAAAGATTTAATTTTCAACATTCTTTTTTTAAACGCTTCCGAAAGACGAAGAAATGTTCAAATGACAAAATATTTCTTCCAAACTCAAGAAGCTTAGTTTAAATCTAACAGATCATGCATAACCGAAAGGTTTCACATATATACCACGGATGAGAATGATCAACCCTTTGGAAAATTTTTCTCTTTGGGTAAAAAATTCTCCTCTAGTAAGTTAGAGGAAAATTTTTAGCAACGAGATACTGTTCATAATGCTATATTACTTAATATTCCTAATCAATAAAGATTTAATTTTTAACATTCTCTATTTACACTTTTGTGGAGGAAATTGAAGAAGCTTTCGATTGATAGAAGTTAGGCTTCGGATCTCAAGAATCTTTACTTCTAAAGCTAACAGATGATGCATAACAGAAAGTTTTCATGTCTGTAACATGGATGGGAATAATAAACCTTTTGGCCGGAAGGATTGTCGTTTTCATCATTTGGGCTCTAGTAAGTGGGTTGAAAATACTGAACAACCAGATGCTATTCAGGAAGATGATTGTTACACATTGTTGTTGAAAACTGTGTATCTAGATTCCACTTTATACACCATGGATAGAGCTATATGGGCTACAGGTCTATTTTATTGTCGTGGCAAATAACCTCAGACCAAAATGTTGTGAACCATTTTTATTACAATGCCAGATTTACCACATATAGAGTGTGATTAGACCATAGGGTTAGCGTTAGGATGAGAGTTTGAACTCGCATATGCCCGTCCTGCAGACTGTTTGTCCAAAATTGAGATTGCAGAAAGTGGATATGGTGTAAAAAGTCTCTTTAAATACTTCGTAAACATTCATTCGTAACATTAATTCGCTCATATGGTGTACCCCTTGTCTACCTACTGGTGTAGGTAGACAAGGTATTAATAAATGTATTAATAAATACTGACACTATACACTGTATTAATAAATGCCTGGCATTGGGTAAGAAAGTACCGACTTTTAATTTGTCTAATAATATGGATACAGTATATCTTGCACAAATAAAATATTGTGTTGATGCTAGTGTGTGATATCTAAGAAAATACGCCAGTGACAAAAAGGGAAAAAAAACTGTGCACTATTTAAAAAAAATTTACTTCGGTAAATAAACTGCAATGGCAAAAAAGTTAGCTTCATGATAAACCTTAATTTGTCATATTATTTAATTTATTTTTTTAAAAATTCATAAATTAAAAGATTAAATACTTTATATTATAAGACATTTCAATTGGCTTTTGTATAAAAAAATAATAATATCCAATAGATAGAAAAATATCTCTGAAAACTAATAAAATAAATAAATAGTTAAATTAAAAAGTGGTTTTTGAGAAAAAATGCTCAACATTTGTTAAAATTTAAATAAACAGAAAATAATTTCTTATTTTCATAAATACATGATTACAATAATTTACTTATTGTATTAATATTAATAAATCATCCTTTGCATGATAATTAATCTTATAATCAGCATTCATTTTCATTTTCTTTTAATTACAATACATCAAATTAAATCCATTAAATCTATAAGATCAGAAAATATGCATTATAACTTTTAAAAAATCTATTGTAAGTGTTTGATAAATTTATTCTTTTAAAATTAAAGAACTAATGGGTAAATCTCCACAAATTCTTACATATACATATCTGAATCTGCATACATTTACTTGCAGTTTTACAAAATATTTTTTAAAATCAATTTAATTATATATTTTTTTTAAAAAAGGAAATGAAAAGAATCTTTATACCTTATCCACATTTTTAATCGCGTCATCATTAATTTTAAAATCCAAACTAAAACAGCATTTTCTCGAAGAATCATTCAAAAATTTCGGTTCATTAATGCTTGACTTTTAAATAACAATTTGCCTTCCCTTTAGCTTCTCACTAATCAGACTAAAGCTTCAAGGAGCTTAGTATTAGTAATTCAGACGTCAACTTCTAAATTGGGAAGAACAGGAAAAAAAAATAAAAGCGTTTGCCCCCTTTTAAACAAAATGTTTAGACTTTTGACTGGCGAAATTAATAACGCTTCAAATTAATGGCATTAATAAAGACAGAAGGAAGAAAATCCTTCGTGTGAAGGATAAAGCGGGGATTTAAGGAAAACTGGGAAAAGGTGGTTCTTCATAATCACTTCCCTGACACAACAAGGGGAAGAAAGAAGTGTTCGTCGCTTGGAATTAATCCTATTAAGACGTTTGATGAATAACTCGAATTGTTTTCTCCAGTGATTGAATAGTTGCAGTTGTCGTCGCTCTATATTTATTTAAAAAGAAGTGGCTAACTGTGAAAGAAAATGTTATTATTATTATCATGGATTTGTTGTTTAATAGTTTATTGGTATAATTCTCTTAATTTGACACATTATTATGATTGTTAAGTGGATGCAATATTATTTATTGCGTTCATTAATTATTTAAGTTAATGATATTCACGAATAAAATTAAATTGATTGAATACTGTTCGTTGATATATATATATATATAATATTCATTGCTATAATTCTCTAAGGTAAGTGAATAATATTAATTTGTATAACCTTTTACGTTGAATAAACATTATCCAATGTTTTATTTTAGTTTATCGAATGATATTTATTTATATAGTACGCTAAATTTATTCAATACTATTCATTAGTATATATATATATATATAGATCGATCGATATATAGATTGATATAGATATAGATATGTAGATATACTATATACGTAAATAATTGCATTACTATAATTCTCTAAGGTGAGCGGATAATATTAATTTGTTTAATTTTTAAGCTGACAGAATAACATTATATAACTAATAGATTTCTCCAAATTTAACCACTAATATGCATTGGTATAATTCTCTTAGCTTGATTCAATATTATTCATTGTTTTATTTAAGTTTGTTGAATGATATTCATGGATATAATTCTCTAAGCTGATTCAATATTGTTCATTTATATATATTTCTTTAAATATTAGTCATTGTTATAATTCTTTAAGGTGTGAGAAAAATATTAATTTATATAACTTTTTAAGTTGGCTCAATATCATTCATTGATGTATTTTTCCAAGTTGGTCGAATACTATTCATTAGTATAATTCTCTAAGAATACTATTAATTTATATAGCTTTTTAAGTTGGCTGAATAACACTCATTGATATATTTTTTCAAATTGATCAAATACTATTCATTAGTATAATTAAGAATAATATTAATTTGTATAACGTTTTTATGTTCTGAGTTCAATACAGTTCAATTGGCTGAATAACACTCATTGATATATTTCTCCAAGTTGACTGAGTACTATTCATTAGCATAATTCTCTATGTTGAGTGAATAATATTCATGGGTAAAATTTCCCAAGTCGATAGAAAAATATTCATTTAAAAACCACGGGGTAGCCTGGGATAGCGCGTTTTGTTTCCAAACTACAGTATGTAAATCGAAACTCAACAAATGATGCCAAGGCAAAAATTGGCATGTCAAGAATGGGCGGAATAAATACGTTGAGTGCAATATCCTTCATTTGAACTCGAGGAAGAGAGTGCGAAACCCTTAAATGTCACATTTAAGGGATCATTTAAAACTGCGGTGATAACACAAGGAGGTTTAATGTTGCAGGCTTAGTGTAGTCCATTCCTGGACAGTGTAGAATTTACTACATATCTGTTGTTCTGGGGTGAATGAATGAGGTGAAACACACCCAGTATTCAAAAACACTAGTCTCATTTATAATGAAATGGTAAATATTCGAAAATAATTAACATGCTTTTTTTATTTTCTTTAAATACTAAATTTGTTTGCTTACTGTACAAAATAATAATTTTTTCAATTTAATAATAATATTTCCTTTGAACAAAACACATGAAACGAATTTTCTTACAAACCAAATTATTTCGAATGTTGTAATTGCCAGGTTTAAAGCTGTTGCTCTTTTCTGACTTCTGATGGGCCATGATTGTATGGCCAATCCTCTTTTTCGAATGAAAATATTTGCCAGCCCAAAATGCATGCTCTGCAGTCTTGGAGAGGACATGGATTCATCTCACCTTAATGTCTGCCCTGCACTTGTCCCTCTACTGTGTAAGGTCGTTACTGGGAGGCTAGGACTCTTATGGGCTAAACATGTCACTATATGATTTCCCTCGATTCTCGTTGTTGTTTTCATGTTCTTTTTTTATTTTATTACTTATTGTAGCCTGCCATTGAAAAAAAAAACTATATACGAAATGGAAGTCTATATCTGGTGATAAATCATTGCATTTCAATTGTTCAATGTGGTTGGAGGGGACTCTGATGTTTTAAAATAAAAAGTACACAGTTTCTTATAATCCTAATACTATATTTATTTATTACAATACGTCGTTTTCAAAGTAGCTTTCATCCTATCAACAAGCTACCATCTGCCTTTTGCACAAATTTATAATTGTAACAAAAAAAAGGTCGACATTTCTTTTTATGCAAACTTTTACATATTCAAACATAATAAAATTTTGATAGATTTTATTTTTAGAATTTGGCATAGTAAGTATATTATGCTAATGTCTTCATAAAACTATAATGACTAAAGTAAATTATATAACTTAGAAAATGTTAATATAAATTTAAAAGTATATTAAAATGTGTTTCTTTTAATGTTTTACCTAATGTGGTAATCAATATTACTTTCAGAAGATAAATTAATTTCCAAATTGAATATAAAATGTTTTACCAATCTAATAAAAAACAAATAAACAGCAACAATACTCAGAAACTAAATGTTTTATGTTTAAGGTAAAAAAAAAGTACTTTTTAATATAACACATTTATTCAACATTGTTGAATTGAACGATCATTTTAACGAACATGATTTTATCAACACGGTTAGATTGAATTGAAGATTAAATTATTTCTGATAATACATGTTCGTTGTAAAATTAAAAAAAAGATTTCAATGCATATTAATGTTTTTTTCTGATGCAATGAGTTAATTTGTTTTTCCGCATCTTAGTAAATAGGGTTTAGTACGTAAGATACGTCGGCTTATAGACCACAATTCCGTCAACAAAAATGCCAGAAAACTTGTTTTGATTTTCTTTTTTTAATTAATATTTGTGTTCTTGGCTTTGTGAAAGTCTTCCATGAAAAATTTACATGATGCGAGGTAATGCAATTCAAGGATTGAAAAAAAATCGAGATTTTTCAACTTCGCACTTTCAAAGATTCAAGGAGTTTCCTTGAAGAAAGGTTTCTTTGTCTGTTATAAGAAAGAAAAATAATGTAACACGGTATTGAGACCAGATTAGAAAAGAAAAATATGTGTGGCTGTGTTTGTGTCCTATTAACCAGAAAAAACACCCTCACAATCATCTTAACTACTGCTGGGCAAATTGCCAAAACCCCCATTACTTTATTGTTTTCAGTAGCTAAGTGGGAAGACTTGCCTCTAACTTTCTCAAAGAGCAGTGATGTAACTGCCACAAATGATACCACGCACCAACCATCAACCATAAGGTTATTTGTTGGGGTAACATTAATTATTAAGAAATTAAAGTAAATTAGTTACAAAAATTGTTTTTTAGTTCATTAAATGAATTAAACGGTGTTCTATAAATACTACAAAAATTCTACACAAATGATGTAGCGAGAAAATGATAATTTAATCATCAAATTTATGACATATGTTTATAATAATAATACTTTACAAAATGTTGTTTTACATAGTTGTTGGGATAGCATTAATTATTAAGAAATTAAAGTAAATTAGTTACAAAAATTATTTTTAGTTCATTAAATGCATTAAACTATTTTCTATTGATACTACAAAAATTCTACACAAATGATATAGAGAGAATAGGACATTATTGTGAGAGTACATGATTTTTTATGTTTATATACATATGCTCTGGCGCTCGGTGCCACAGGTTTCGTGTTCGAGTCCCGGTGATGCCATGGATGTTTGTATTGGTTCGGAATCCACTTTAAACCGTAGGTCCCGGTCTAATAGGATCGTAGAGCGTTGCGGGGGCATTGTTACTCCGTGTCCGTGGCTTATCTTCAAGTTACACTCGCCCCCTGGGTAATGCAAAGTGAGTAACATCTGCACAGTGCTTGCCTTAAGGCAGGGGTCTCCAAACTTTCCAGCCTTCGGACCATACTGTTTACTCCAGTAAGTGGACTCCAAGTAGGGTAACTAGTCCAAGTAGGTAGACTCCAGTAACCAAGGGCCAAAATCGTTTTAATTTTTCTGCTATAATCTATAATTTCAAGACTGAGCGTGCATACGCTTGCTAAATTCGCTGGTTCAATTACTATTGTGTGTATCAATACGACCGCGACACTTGGCAACATCTAGTGGTTAAAAGCAAAAATATGTTGGTATAACTATCGAGGGTAACCGCGGGATGTTCACTAATTTATAATGCTAGTGGGATTCATTTCAATTATTTGTTAGTTGTTCAGCTTAAGTAAAATTTTTTTGCGTATTATGCTTGTCATTAAGCTTTACCTATCAAGTAAATAAAACCGAGTTCTTATCATTCTGTGTTTTTTTATCCAACTTATTACAGCAGCAATAAGCTATTCTCTGTCGCGAGCCGGATTAATGACACTGGCGGCCCGGATTTGGCCCGCGGGCTGTAGTTTGGAGACCCCTGCCTTAAGGCATCCAAGATAGCTGTCTAAGTGTTTGTCAGCTGCATTAGAAAAAAAAGAACATTCATGAGGATCGAGAATCGTTATTAGTTTTGGAAAGATATATCAAAAATTATTATTGTGATAAGCATAAAAAGAAATATTGAAAATAAAGAAGAAAAATGCTTAATGTTTGTCTTTGTAAAAAAAGTGTGGGAATCCTAGTTATGTTTTAAACTAAGTTAATCTTGAATGTACACTTTTAGTCCTAGATGGTAGAAATCTTATACTCCAGCATTCGCCATGTTCTGTGTAATAGGGTATGTAAAACAGAAAATGTAAATATCGATCTTTACTAAATGACCATAACATGGCTATGGGCTATAATTCTATATTAAACTAGATTATTAATATGTATTATAAAATGGATTAAAATGATATATTTTAAAATTAGTTTTATCATTATTGCAATCTTTAAATATTTTAAGTAATTTTACCAAATTTATTACTTCAAGTTGAAAACAAGGAGTTTATTATTTAACCCCTCCTTTCTATTGTTAATGAGACTCACTTTGTCTCTGTCTACCCGCATTTAGTGATTCATGTTCTTGTAACTTTTTTACACCGAGTGTGGTTTCAGAATGTTATGGTACCATCGCACTAAAATTCACTGAAGCATTTCTTTCCTACCAATAAAACGACAAGGTTGAACAAATCGTATGTCCACACGTCCGCCATTAATGTTGAAAAGCATGCACGAGACCCACATAATCTCTTCAAGTTAATTCATCTTTGAGACAGCGAATGTAGCAAAAGTGAGAGGTGCCTTCTCATTGAAGCCAATAAGCATAAAATACGTAAATGAATCGCTCCTTTTCTACCCTATAGTATTGCAGGTACGAACCCAGCACCTGGCTGCACGTCTCCTAATTTGTATTCAAGCATATTGAGTACAAGGACCACATGATTTCTGATGTGGTCCTTGTAGCAAGCAAAAATCAGTAGTACGTGTCAAGACAGAGATGAAATGTTTGAATGTGTTCATCAATCCCTAATTCGCCTTTGCGATGCTTGAATTGCTATGCATGGCAGAATTTTATGACAGTTGCTCTTTATTAATATTCATACTGTTTAATTAACATGTTCTGCAAATAATACTTTCCATCCTTTATTTTTTATTCTTTTTGTAAGTTTAGCAATGCACAAAAGAAATGTTTATCTACAGGGGGTTATCAGAAATAATGGAAACACCTGTGAATAAAAGTAACATTTTTTAATGCACTTCGTAAGCATTAAAATATAATAGCTATCAGTTTTTTTAAAAAATTGAAGTGTATATATTATGGTAGTATGTGGTGGCTTTATTGAAATTAAGTCTTGGATTTATTTGAAATGCGTCAAATGCCAGACCTTTCAGATTTTCAAAGAGGCCAAATTGTAGGAGCCTGTCTAACTGAAGCAAGTGTAACCGAAACATCCCAGGATGATAATGCTCCCATCCATGAAGTGGAACTTGTCCAATCATGGTTTGACGAACACGAGGACGAAGTTAAACATCTACCTTGGCCTGCAAAGTCACCCGACTTCAATATCATTGAACCGCTATGATTTATTTTAGAGCGTTCAATACGGGATTGATATCCTCCACCGGCATCTCTCCCAGAACTTTCACAATATCTCCATGAAAATGGTACAATATTCCTCTAAACACTATTCAGCACTTATACTAATCGATTCCTAGGCGAATCCAAGCTGTATTATATGCGAAAGGCGGACCTACACCATACTAATAAAGGATTCTTTAAAAATCTATGGTATTTCCATTATTTTGATAACCCTTGTATACGTTGCTACATGAAGTTTTATTTTATTTTATTTTTATTTTTAAGCCTTAAAGGTTTTCCCCAACCCTTTCGAATTCCACGTTTAAAATTTCTAATGTAAGGAATGGCGCTGTATTTGGAATGGCATCTACACATGAAAGATCTGATTTGATTCGCCTATTAATATTGAGGAATGCATATAGATTTAACTTCTCATAAAACGCGGTGTTTGAATTTGAGATGAGATTTCATGAATAGTTAATCACCTTCCACCGAAAATTAAGTCCAATCTATTTCATTTCAACCATATATCCATTTAATATTATAAACTCAAGAGCTTTTAACATACCAAATTTTAAAGTAAATTGCTTAAATTCACCACATTTTCTGTAATTTTAGATATTTCAACGCCCATTTGCATTGAAATGTGATTTGTTTACTAAAATTAATTATCGGAATTTCATTAAGTAACAATGTACAAATTTAACATCAAATCTGAATTGACTATTTATTTGACTATGAATTTATTATTTGACAATTTATTGCAGATTTACTATTCGGAAACTTGAAACATTTGTATAACGTATAGTAAGTAATTCGTAATTTAATTGTTATTGTAACTCAAATAACATCATTACACTATTGCACTATTTTATGCGGGTATATTATATATATATAGTTTTCACTATTTATTAAATTGTATGAATAATAGAGAATAAATTTGAAGTTTCTTCCAAAGAATAAAATTACGTTTTCAAACCTATCCTGAACTGTTCAACAATTGGCAAATATTTAAATAAATTATTGTTCTATGACAAAAGAGTTTCTAGTAACATATTGAATTTAATTCATCATCAAATTTAGCTATTTTGAAAGTCTGATATTAGGATATGTTTTAATTGTCAGGATAATTTTTACCATCACTGAAAGATTGCACATCAAGACGTTGGTACAGTTAGAGGGTGTTTGTAAATTAAAAAAAAATAGTTATTAATAATACAATATATAATGATCCTGCATCTACGGATTAGTTTAGTTTAGTTTGTCGCTAGGTCACTCTGTGCACACTTCAGGTTAATTAGACCGGGACTTACAGTTTAATATGGATTCCGAATCACCAATAAGCATCCGTGCTACCGCCAGGAGTCGAACCTGAAGACTGTGGTAACAACGGCCAGAGGGCTAGCCAATTGGCCATCAATCCTCTTGCACTTCCGGAAGGATGGAAAGTTAAGTACAAATTGTGAAATGGAACATTTACATTTAAATCAACATGATTTGCAGCTACCAATGATCAATATATACACCACAATTGACTAGCACTCTGGTCGTTGGTACTACAAGCTCCACATTCGAATCCTGACGGTGGCAGGAACGTTTGTCGGTGGTTCGGAAGCTATGTTAAACTGTAGGTCCCGGTCTGATTAGCCTAAAAAGTGCACAAAATGACTGTTTAGCGGCAAACCAAACTCAGGTATAAAAGCAACTTTGTCAAATTGCTTGCTTTAATTTAAATTAGTAAGAACACTGTTAAGTAATAAATTACAATACCATCCACCTATTATGGTGCAAGGTGGAACCTTTTAGGTCCGTGACACAACATTCATCGAATATAAAAACAATCAAAACTTGTGATTTTAGGTAAAAACTACAGCGTAAATGCAGTCAATTCACAAACCACAGAGACTGTTTTGATTGCAAAGGTACTTCAGCATACTTGTAAACATTGCTAGTAATCCAAATAAAAGAATATTAAGGCATAACTTTGTCATCTTTTGAATGCAGTCTACTGCACAAATGCTTTGAGTTTTGATCCATCGTCTGGAAGGAATTGCGGTTTCCAAATTCTAGTCGCAGATAAGCCCGATTCACTTCATATGATATCAGATGAAAAATTAAAAGCCACAATAGATTCCTTTGATATTTTCTGTCACAATAATATACTGCACCATAATTATTTGTTGAGTATTGAAAATAGGCATGCAGTACTCAAATATGACTTATTCAAATTTTATATAGTATGACCAAGGTACGCATATCATTTTGATGGAACATTATTTATAACAGCGTCCCCTATTATCAAGACTATGAATTAAAAAAATTTTCATGTCACACAAAATCATATATCATAGTTAATATTAACCTAAAAACTACATATTTCTACTAACTATCTCAAACTACATGTCTTTTTTTATCAGGTTTCACTTTTGCATCTTTCACTTTTTTTTATTTTTGTAAATATCCTGGATTCAGACTTGTGTAAGTGTAACAGTACGTGCTTTGATTCATTCTGTAAAATATCCTAACAATAATTTCTAAATGCTTATTTTACACTTACCCATCTAGTGTGACATTTTGTCATAACAATAGCTCCTTGCATTTTCTACAAGCGCCCACTTAATATTTTCCATCGTAGACGCTTTTTTTTTCTTTTCCCACGCTCTGCAAACTAATAGCCTATGCACATTTAATAACTTGTTTTGACAGTCTTTTACTCTAGCAATCAAGCGACAAAAAACATTTATGATATGTATACGTATACATACATAAATATATCTAAAGACCTCTATATACAGTGTATGTATGTATATATATATATATATATATATATATAGTGCGTATTATAAAAAATTGTTATTTTTATTTTAAAAGTTTTTACTATTTCCATTTCTAACCAATTTATTTCGCGAAGGAAAACATACTTTCAAATAATTACACTAAAAAAAAAAAAAAAAAAGAAATAGTAAGGTTATCTTCTATTTTACCATTATTTTAATTAATTTAAAACAATTTCTTATTTAACAATTATAGACATAATTATAAGAAATATTTTCGTAAATGAAATAGAGGCTTGGTCTTTATTATTGTTAGAACACTAATGTCTTGTAAGCGAAATCAACTTAGATCGCATAGTTGCTGTTCTAGGGTTAATATTTATCATCATATGTCAACTTGGTTTAAGAAGTCATGCGATAGGCGAGGAATTTTTACAGAATTTCAATTTTTGTAGAAAGATTAAAACGTGAAACAAGCTGATATATTAAACATTAAAAAATATTTTATTCAATATTCACTAATTAATTACTTGGTTTTTTTGTCGATAACGCCTAAATAATCCTAAGCCTAAATATGTCTAACGACATTAACCTAAATAAAGGTAAAATATACGTTACTAACTATAACTCCTTGCCACTACAGTTCATGTTGGACCAGGGCCGTCTGCCTATTGGCAGATTCCGAAACAGGAGAAGCTTTTCTTTTTACAAGATAGGAATCCCATATTAGATCAGGACCTACGGCTTAAAATGAAATCCGAACCACTACAAACATCCATGCCACCCCAGATACTCGAACTCGAAGTGCTATTCGGACATCAGGCCCTAATATATACATTACCCATTTGCAAATATTCGTTACATATAAAGATTATCAAAAACCATGTTCAGTTTTAAAGCAGCGTTCTTCGAAATATCTATTATTGTTGCTAGAAAAAATTAAAATGCGAAAGTCAATTCAGATTTGCATGCATAAAATGAACAGAAAAATGAAATGTTAGGTTTGATGATATTTTTCTGTTTGGATGTCCAAATGGATTTATGCGGGAAGCAATACAAACGTTTTTATCCAATCACGTTAACAACAATTAACAGCGAGCAGGAAAGCAAATCTAAAGTAATCTTTGTGGGAAACATGTCGGATGGAATGTAGCATTTAATCCATAAATGGCGTAATCTTAATTGCTTAGTTGGACAAAGCAGTTTTTCTACCTCTGCAAAGGGATTTAATGAAGAAAATATTTTTCTCTCGTACAAAATGTTTATTTTATCTCCCATAAAATTGATTAATATAACTAAAAGATTTTAATAAAAAATAATTTCTTTTTATTTAAAGCGTTAACAAATGCATTATTTGACATCGATTTTCGTTTTCAAATGAAAAATCTGGAAATCGGAAAATGTACTCATCATATTTTCATATGGTATCTAATATGTAGCATTTAAAAGCATTTATTACTAGAGCAGAACAGTAGCTTTCTTTCATTTTAGAATATTAATTGCCCATTGCTGCATTATAAATGAGAAATCTTTATAACTATCTTAGTATAAGAACAAAACTGTTCGATTTGTTAGATTTCTGGGATCGTATTTAGAGAGAAAACATTATTGTAACTCAATATTTTTGACTTATTTTCGTCAAGATATATATATATATATATATACTCATGTCCATAAATTAAGGATAATGAAGTTCAGGCAAAGAAAGAGACAGAAGCAAAACAAATTTGACTTATTTGTAAAGTCTATTTATTAAACAAAAGGTAAAGAGCAAAAACGATGCTATATGTTTGACATAATTAATAAAAATTGCGATTTTTACTCCCTGGCGAAAATTTCAAAAAAGAACCTATTTACAAAAAACAGTATAACATGGTTAATATGATCATTAATATGGAGTATGTCTCCCGGACGATTCAAAACAGGCCTTACAACGCCTAGGCATGCTGAGTATCAAATTATCAATCTGATCTTGAGGAATATTACACCACTCATCAAGCAATGCCCTCCGAAGTTCTGGTTGACAGGTGGGATGGGGTTGATGGGCTGCAATTCGTTGACCAAGCATATCCCACACATGCTCTATTGGATTCAAGTCCGGTGAGTATGCTAGCCAATCCATACGGGTGATATCCTCCAATTGAAGGCATTCGTCTACAATGTTTGCACGGTGAGCACGGGCGTTGTCATCCATAAACAGAAATTCAGCACCCATGGCAAACCGAAACAAACGTACATGTTGTTCCAGAATGTCATCCCAATAGATGTGGTCTGTCATCGTTACACTCTGAACATGCAGGTCAGTTCTGGAACCCAGAATAATTCCTCCCCAAACGAGCCATCCTGCACCACCGTAACGGAGTAGTTCAATGGTGTTCTCTTGGTGGTAACGGGTACCTGGCGCTCTCCATATGAAAGTCCGGCGAGAATCAGACTACAAACTAAACCTGGACTCGTCGGAAAACATCACACCAGACCAGTGTTGCGGTGTCCACAAGGCATGCTCTCTACTCCAGGTTAATCGCAGGCGACAGTGAGTTGCGGTAAGTGGAACACATCTGACAGGCCTACGAGCATATAGACCAATGTGCCCTAAGCGTGTGTACACGGTTTGCCTTGAAACTGTCGTACCGGTAGCTGAAGAGAGCTGACGAGACAGGTCTGATGCTGTGCTCCGTCTGTTTCTTTTGGCAGTAACTGCTAAATACCGGTCCTCATTCGGCGTTGTAACTTGGGGGGGGCGACCTGTGCTGTAACATCTACTCACATTACCATCATCTTGGAATCGTTGCCAAAGCCTGGAGATGACACTCTGGGCGATTCCAAGTTCGTCGGATACTTCCAGCTGGGTCCGCTTGTGAACAATTTTACTTTTTTGCCACCATTCCTTATATACCCCTCTCTCACACTCTCGTCATTGTGACGTACTATCCGCGCCATCTGGTGGTTTCCTGTAATTTGCATACTCTTCTTCAAGATGTGTGTGATAATTCTACAGGTGAAATTTTTATTTTAGAGTTCAATTTCTGTGTGATTCTGAATTATCCTTAATTTATGGACATGAGTGTATATATATATATATATATATATATATATATATATATATATATATATATATATATATATATATATATATATTGAAATCATTCAGCCTTTTCAAGATGTTTCGGGTAATATAAATAAATAAATAAAAATTCATATTTAAGTAAAATTAAAATTTAATGAAATTATTTTTTTATGTTATTAAAAATTTATTTTATTAATTATTTATTTATATATCTATTACTTGTTTTAATTAATTATTTAGAACTTACCCACACGAAGCAGTTTTTTAATACAGTATCGTTCGCCTATAAATCTATATATTTCATAAATGTGGATAAGTGACAAAAATCTCGGACAAAATTAAACTATCATAATTGGCTTAAATTATTAACAGTCCATTATTTCTTGGCGGTGGCATGGATGTTTGTTAATAGTTTGGAATCCACGTTAAGTAGTAGAGTCCTGTCTAATTAGCTCAAAATGTGCAAAAAATGATCGTAGATTTACAATCCAAACCAAAGATGAATTTTTTTTAAATTCTGGAATTAATGGAATATTCAATGAATGCAAATACAGATATTTAAGTTATTTATCTGCTACTTTGAGCCAGGATATTTTGTTATAGAATTGGTCGTAAAAAAAATATTTAATATTTTCTGCTCATTAAATTTAATTGATTAAGAAGAATTATTACTTCAATGCAAGAACAATATCTACAATTCCAGAACAGTCAGTGGAGCTCACTGATTTTCTGAACCAATTAATTTCGGTTCGAAGTCTAAGAGGTGAGGCCTAAGTTAAAATTTCATGCCAGCGATACAATACAATAAACATTGGACCAAAAAATGGACCCATTGGATTTCTTTACGCTCGATATAATACTCTCCGATGTCAAAAATATTTAAGCTCAAAATCAAGCAATCAAGCAGGATATTTTAAAAAATTAGATCGAAAAATATGGATACATTGTAGCAAATCTCTAGTAGCTTATTTTTGGTTAGGATAAATCTACAATATGTGTGCCGAATCGCCTATGATTACATGTCAAAAACCGTGGCAGTCAGTAAATAACATGTATAGCTGAGTTCGGACTTGACAATGAAAGATTTCAGCTATGTAAATCATAATAGATGACTGTTGGAGGGGCTGGAAATCGATGCAATTTCAATAGTTAGCTTCCGAGAGTAAAGAATTACCACTCGGTATAGTGTCCTGTTTTCTTGGTAATATCTTAAATTATTTATAATTTACCAAAAAATGAGCGGAGACTCACACGTAAGGGGACGTAAAAAGCGTTAAAAATCTACAGGTTGGATGGAAATTGATGCAATGTCATTAGTTTGCTTCTTAGAGTGCAGAATTACCGCTCGGCCTAGTGTCAGCGTTTTGGAAATGTATCAAAGGATTTACGATTTCCCATAAAACGAGTGGAGACTCGCTCGTAAGGGATTTAATTGGATTTGCTTTTCAAACATACACTTCGACGCCTGTAGGCACAATGTTTGGCTAAATATTTGAAATATGGACGTATACAGGGTGAGATAAAAAACTCAAGTATGAATGTGAATGTTTGAATGTTATAAAGATATATTTTAAAAATAATATTTTTAATAATTGAATGAATTTCTCATTTAGTTCCCTTTTATTTAAGATTAGGAAAAGTATCACGGCTTGTACTTTCTGTTCATTTTTTTCGCCTCTGAAAGATCGTCCCAGACGAACCTTCAGAAATCCGTTGGAATCATTCATTTACGTTCGTTCTATTTCTCCCTGATCATTACTAAGAGGTGGAAATAAACGATTCGATTTTCCTACAATGGAACTTCAAAGGGTAAATATTTTATTGTCCCATATCTATACGTCTATCTCTAAACAACGAAAAGTAAGGCAGCATACTCATAAAGTATGGAGAACATCAAAAATGTTTATGGGGCATCATTAAAATCTTTATGGGTACTTATGTCAAGCGAGAAATAACGTATGCACTACACTACTGCCAGGATGCAAGGTGAGTGTGTTCCTTATCAATGATGCAGCTGGAAGAGAAAGGGAGGCTTTCACGAATCTTCCTCTAGTTCGTCTGCGCCTCGTTAACAGAAGAAAAGTGTGGTGCAGGAAAGTCTTTTCTGTGATTCATAAAAATCACGGGAACTGTTCACAGACACAATGCATGAGGGAATTGGGAAGCGTTGCAACTTAAATTAATTTCTCGAACGCTCTTCTCAATTCTCCAGTGCATAAAACTAAAATAAAACTTGTGAATTTTTTAAAGATTTTGGAAAATAAACTATACGCATACATTTAATATTTAATTTTCAAAAGCCTTGAGTTTAAGTGCAATTATGGGACACTCAGATTTTAACGATTTTATGTAATGAAACGCAACTTAGCGTCTTTGTTAACGTTTACGTAATAATATAATTAACTCGCAATTTTCAATTTCTTTGTTAATGCTAATGTATATTTTTAATATTTTTTTTTAATTTGCCGTATTATAAAATTAGAGCCCGACTAGTGGTTCACATTAAACCAACTGTAGCGTTCAATATGCTTGCTTGTTTCAATTTTTTCACGAAATAAATGACTTCCAAGTCCATCAACAGTTGTGACACTGTTATTGAAAAGCCCATCCACCATGGCAAGGCCATAAAAATTGAATTGGAAGAATAGGTGGAACTTTTTGGGGGATTTTCTTTTTTGATGCTCTACCTTTTTCGACTTTTTCAAGTATCTGCAGTTGAAATTTCAAGTCTTTGTGACGAGTGGTTCTTTTTTACAACATTTTGAAAGTGGGACTATATCTATATAAAAAATTATGCAAATTAATTATATTCACTCATCTTAGAGAATTATAACAATGAATATTATTCAGTTTATTTAAATAAATATATCAATGCGTATCATTCAGTCAACTTAAAAAATTACACAAATAAATGTTATTCTCTCAAATTTGAGAATTATACCAATGAATAGTATTCGGCCAACATGAAGAAATATATCATATTCAACCAACTTAAAATGTTATACAAATGAATATTATTCACTCAACCTAGAAAATTACAGTAATAAATATTATTTAGAAAAATATATATCAAAGAAGTGTATTCAATCAATTAGAGAACTTTATCCGTGAATACCATTTAGTAAACTTAAATAAAACAATAACTAATATATAATCAACTTAGGAGAATTACACCAATAGGCTATTAAACAGCAAATCCATAACAAAATAAGTTTTTAATTTTTTTTTTCTTTCACAGCTAGCCACTTTTATATTTCAGCTGCATAAGCAATTATCACTTTATTTCTAAATAAATAAAGAACGACGACAACTGCAACCATTCAATCATCGGAGAAAACAATTCGAGTCATTCATCAGGCGTCTTAATAGGATTAATTTCGAGCGACGAACACTTCTTTCTTCCCCTTGTTGTGTCAGGGAAGTGATTATGAAGAAACACCTTTTCCTAGTTTTCCTTAAATCCCCGCTTTATTCCTTCACGTGAAGGATTTTCTTCCTTCTGTCTTTATTAATGCCATTAATTTGAAGCGTTATTAATTTCGCCAGTCAAAAGTCTAAACATTTTGTTTAAAAGGGGGCAAACGCTTTTATTTATTTTTTTTCTCTCTTCCCAATTCAGAAGTTGACGTCTGAATAACTAACACTAAGCTCCTTGAAGCTTTAGTCTGATTAGTGAGAAGCTAAAAGCAAGCAAATTGTTATTTAAAAGTCAAGCACTAATGAACCGGAATTTTTGAATGGTTATTCGAGAAAATGCTGTTTTAGTTTGGATTTTAAAATTAATGATGACGCGATTAAATATTGTGGATAAGTTATAAAGATTCTTTTCATTTACTTTTTTTAAAAATATATGCATAATTACATTGATTTTAAAAAAGTATTTTATAAAAATGCGAGTGAATTTATGCACATTTGAATATATGTATTTAAGAATTTTTAACTTATTTGTGGAGATTCATCCAAAATAAGTTCTTTAATTTTGTTAGAAAAATTTTCCAAACACTTACAATGAATTTCAAAAAAATTTAATGCATATTTTCTCATCTTATAGATTTAATGTACTTAATTGGATGTATTGCAATTAAAAGAAAATGAAAATGAATGTTTATTATAATATTATAATGCAAAGGATGACTTATTAATATTAATACAATAAGTAAAATACTGTAATGATGTATTTATGTAAATAAGAGATTAAATTCAGTTTATTTAATTTTGTGTACACATTTTGAGCATTCCTTTTTTTCTCAATGACCACTTTTTAATTCCTCTCTTTATTTATTTTAATTTTTTTTTTTCAAATATGTTCCTATCTACTGGATGTTTTTTGTTTTTTATACGAAAGCCAACTGAAATGGCTCATAATATGAATTATTTATGGTTTTAATTTATCAATTTCAAAAAAATAAATGAAATAGCATGACAAATTAAGGCCTATAATGAAACTATTTTTTCCCATAATGATTATATTTTATTTGCTGAAGCAAATTTTGTAAATCCAGCCCAATTCTTTTTTGTTGTTGTTGTTGTTGTTCCTGTTACTCGTTTATTTACGTAGATATCACTTATTAAGACCAAGACAATATTTTACTCGTGCACAGAATATACTGTACCTATATTATAGATTAATAGACCAATAAAAAATCTGTAATTTCTTACCCAATGCCAGGTATTTACTAATACACCAACAAGTATGCAAGAGGTGCACCATGTGGGCAGATACGTTAACGAACTGCATAAAGGGAGTTGTTACACTATATCCACTTTTGTTACCTCTGCTTTGAACGAATAGTCGTCAGCACTGGCATATGTGGAGTTAAGACTTTCATCCTAACGTTGCTCCTATAGAACTATCCGACTCTACATAATAAATCATACAATGTAATAAAAATCTTCTGGACAACATTTTGACTGAGATCATTTGCCACCACAAAGACAGATCTATATCAGATTTAATGCTATCCATGGTGCATAAAGCGGGATCTAGATACAGAGAAAACATAATTTTCAACAACAATTTGGAACAATCATCCTCTTGAAAGACATATGGTTTTTCAGAATTTTTTTTCACTTACTAAAGCCTAGTAAGTAATTGTTAGAAGGATTGTTGTATGACAAACACATCAATCCTTCCGTCCAAAGAATTTGTATATTTCCATCCGTGGTACAACGTTGAAAACTTTCGGTTATGCAACATTTGTTAGATTTAAAACTAAGCTTCTTGAGTTTGGAACCTCAACTTGTGTCAATCGAACAGTTCTTCGTCTTTTTCAAAAGTTTAGAGAGAAACAGTTAAAAAATAAATCTTTATTCATTATGAATAGAAAATAATATAAGTAAATCATCCTATTGTATTACTATATTTTTATACATATTTATAATAAAACACTATGTCTTTATTTTCCAGTTTGAAAATTGTTTAATAGAAAATAAAGTATAAATCCATTTAGAGTATGTTTCTTTGTTAGGAACACCGAAAAAATGACTGAATTTTTACATTTTTAAAATATAAAAGTGCAGGACTATAAATATTTTTGTTTACATATATAGACATTTAGTATACTTTTATTCTATAAAATTGACCCTGGATGATAAGTGGGAGATCTTTAATTTTTGTTTTTTTTATCAATATAATACGACGCGATTGATCTTATTTGTACTTCATCTTCACTTTAAAGAAGCGAGAACAATAGCCGCTATTTTAAGAGCTCATAAAATTGAGTATCCTTTTCAAAACTAAAAGGTAAGTTGATCCCAGTTTTTAAGAGAAAGAAAAAAAAGAAGTTTCTAACGTCGTTTCACCTAAACTATTATATTATTTTCAAAGTGCAGAAGCATCTAGAAGTAGCACTACCATTCTGAATGATATAATTTAGCGAAGAAAAATGCGCGTCAAAATTTCTAGGACCCTTTAAAAACTGCTTCAGTTCCCCTATTTCTCAGGATAATGAACACTCGGCGCGGTCCTTCTCCGTGTGAGGACGCAATTTTGAAGAGAGATGGAGGATTTTATCCGGAATGAAGCTGCATTTCTCACTCGGTTTATCTGGCGTTCTTAGGGTGGTATGGATCATTTGGATTGTAAGGATAACAGAAAAATGAGAAATTTTGGTATCCTTAAATCCATCCTGTCTCATTATTATTTTTTTGTTTGTTTTAAGACTCGTTTTTATAAAGAAAAGAAGATAATAAAAATTCAAATAAATATTTTAAATATTGTAATTGTAAATTGTTTTGAAATATTTGACTTGTTTAATACATGCTTACAAAATTATATCATATGAATATTATTTGTTGCTCAAAATCTCAATAATACCTCACTTATAAACCAATGGTAACATATTCAGCATACAGGCTCAAATTCGCTTGTGATTTCAGTCGCAATCATTTCTTTTAGAACAAACAGGTCCAACTAATGGCTCATTTGCAACGTGCGACTCTAGTGAGCAATAGGCCCGAGGTTCAATGTGATGGCCGCTTTTTTGTAATAACACTGTTTCAAAAATGAGAAGGCATCGTCGATAATCCAGTGTCGATGGCGCTTGTGATATTCAGCATCTTGCCTCGTGAGTCGGACTACCTGTCGAGAGTTTTCCGGATTTTATCGCATACGATATGCAAATGTGGGATAGTTCATCCTGAAAGTCCTCTTTGAAGGCACTGCCTTCCTTCTTCAGCGACACGGAGCGAAGTCAAACTTCTACCTGCGGGTGCTATATCACAACAAAAGCTGCTCTTCTTCCATCCTTTCATGAGAACATGCGGATTCATGCAGTTGGTTTAGATGTTGCTGTCGACCAATTGGGATAAGAGACAGCAACAGAATAAAAGGTTTACGATGGCTATTTTAATAATGTGTGTACAGCGTCACTTATCGATACACAGGCATCTGTAGCTTATTATCTGTAGTTATCTAACAATTATAGAATAATTGTTAAACAATTATTCTATAATTGTTAAATAAAAAAAAATATTCTATAATTTTCTTACAATTATAGAATAATTGTAAGAAATTATTTTCTTAAATGAAATAGAGACTTGGACTTTATTATTACTAAAACAATAATGCCTCGTAAGCGAAATAAACAGCTTAGACCACATAGCTGCTTTTCTAGTGTCAATATTTATTATCATATGGCAACTTGATTTAAGAATTCACGATAGGTGAGCTTTTTTTAAAAGAATTTTCAGTTTTTGAAGAAAGATTAAAACATGAAACAGGAATATGTTCTATTAAACGTTAAAAAATTTATTCAATGTTCAATAATTAATTGCTAGGTTTTTTTTGTCGATAACACGCTAGACTAAAAGAAGGTAATATATACATTACTAACGAACTCTAACTGCCTGGCACTACAGTCCGTGTTGGATCAAGGCAGTCTGTCTATTGGCAGATTCCGAAACAGATGTTTTTCTTTTTACGGGTTAGAATTTTGAGCCGTACACCAAACACTTTATAGTTACATTAGACTAGGACCTACGATTTAAAATGAATTCCAAACAACTGCAAACATGTATGCCATCGTGGCTAGTCGAACCCGGAACTTGTGTTACATAGCGCCTGAAGCACTCGGACATCAGTCCTCTAATATATACATTACACATTTGCAAGAATTCGTTGCATATACGATTGTCAAAAATCATGTTCTGTTTTAAAACATACCTCAACAAACGTGTCTATTATTTTTTCTAGGCAAAAATAAAAATGCTCAAGCCATGTCGCTTTCTCATAATGCATAAAATGCACAGAACAATGAAATGTTAGGTTTGATGATATTTTTCTCTTTTGATGTCCAAACGGATTTATGCAGGAAGCAATACAAACGTTTTTATCCAATCAAGTTAACAACAATTAACAGCTGGCAGGAAAACAAATCTAAAATAATCTTTGTGGGAAACATGTCTTCTGGAATGCAGCATTTAATCCATAAATGGAGTCATCTTAATTGCTTAGTTGGACAAAGCAGTTTTTCTACCTCTGCAAAGGGATTTAATAAAGAAAATATTTTTCTCTCGTACAAAATGTTTATTTTATCTCAAATAAAATTGATTAATGTTACTAAAAAATAAAAAGTATTATTAAAAATAATTTCTTTTTATTTAAAGCGTTAAAAAATGCATAATGGGAATTTCGGCATCTATTTTCATTTTCAAATGAAAAATCTGGAAAGCGGAAAAAGCAATCATTATATTTTCATGTGGAATCTAATATGTACCATTTAATGGATGAATCTATTGATAGAGAGGGACACTAGTTTTATTTCATTTCAAAATATTAACTGCCCATTGCTGCTTCTTGAGTGTGAAATCTTCATAGTATTAGAACTAAACCGTTCGATTTGTTCGATTTCTGGGATCGCATTTAAATGAAAAAAAAAAATATTGCAACAAAATATTTTAGCCTTACTTTTGTTAATTTTTTTTGAAATTAATCAACAAGACAAGAACTTTATGGTAATTAAAATAAGAAATAAATAATAATTAATTTATTAATAAAATTAAAATTTAAAGAAATTATTGTTTTATATTATTAAAAATTTATATTAGTACGAATTTATATATATATATATATATTTAATAAAGCAGGAAACCTATGGTGGACCACGACCATCTGCCTACTGGCATATTTAGACACATGAGATGTTTTCTTTTTACGGGGTAGGGTAGTTCAACCAACTCTCCACAGTCATATTAGACTGGGACTTACAGTTTAAAATATATGTCGAACCCCTTGATATATCCAAAGACTTGATCCCGAAACCTAAGGTACTGCTCGTAATAGTTCTAGTCACTCGGACATATACATATATAGAGACTTGAAGGCCAAGTGAATATGTCTATCTATATATAAATCATATAACAGAATAATTATGCGAATTTGAAAAAAAATTACTAAATTAAACTGTAATAATTTGGCTTAAATTATCCTAAGCAGTCCATTATTAGTTTTTTAAAAGAGTTATTCTTTTTAAATTGTAAAATTAATTTAATATCCTAATTCTGGTATTTAAATTATTTATCTGCAGCTTAAAGTTAGTATATTTTGTTAAAGAATTCGAAAAGTTCAGGGACCAAATTTTTTCGTAAAAAAATATTTAACAAATTAAAAATGTAATAGTTTTTCATCAAATTTAATTGATTAAGATAAATTATTACTACAATGCAAGAACAATGTCAATAATTAAAATGGCAGTAAAATATCTGATTGAATAAAAGCCTATTTTTCTTGTCCTAATGTGCTGATAGCTAAATGCTCCCGTCTATCATGTACTGACATCGAATAAAACAAATGCGTAAACTGAAGTGCGAAGTCTGCCTGACGAACAAACACTGTTATTGTAGCAAAATTCATATTTGAACGAATTAATTTTAATATACTACTTAATGACATCCAGAACAGCCTGTGGAGCTCGCTGATTTTCTGGGCCGATGAATGCGGGTTCTGAGAGATGAGCCTATCCATGCTTCATAATTGGCTCTAATAAGCTACATAATTGCATTCTTCATAATTGAAAGTTTCATGGCTTCGACGAGGACAATAAATAATAATACAATAATACTTACAATAATTACAATAAACCTTGAACCAAAAATTATTTCTTTAAGCTCTATATAATAAGGTTTGATGTCACTCCTGGATATGTCCATGACAAATTGTGAATCAGGATACATTGTAACAAATCTCTAGTAGTTTATCTTGGGTAAGGCAAAATCTACTACATGTATACCAAATGACCAATGATAACTGACGAATGACGCAATTACCCAATGAACATGCCAAAACCCCAGCATTCAGTAAATAACATACACTGAAGGGACAAAAGTCATGGTATAGCAATATGCAAATTTTCAGATGGCAGTAGCATCGCGTAAAACAGGTTTAAATGCGCAGTGCTTTCGCAGAGCTTTCATTTCTGTTCAAGTTATTCATGTGAAGAGGTTTTGACGTGATGATGACCGCACGACGGGAATTAACAGACTTTGAACGCGGAATGTTAGTTGGATTTAGACGCATGGGTCATGCCATTTCGGAACTCGTTAGAGAATTCAACATTCCCAGATCCGCTGTGTCAAGAGTGTGCCGAGAGTATGAAATTTCAGGCATACATCCCACCATGGACAGCGCAGTGGTCGACCGCCTGCACTTAACGACCGAGACCGGCGACGTCTGCAAAGAGTCGTAAATTCTAACAGACAAGCAACACTGCGTCAAATAACCGCAGAAATCAATGTGGGGCGTACAAGGGACTTGTCTGTTAGAACTGTGCGGAGAAATTTGGTTTTCTTGGGCTATTCCAGCAGAAGACCGACTCGAGTGCCTTTACTGACAGAACGACATCGCTTGCAGCGACTCTCGTGGGCACGTGAGCATATCGGTTGGTCCCTAGATGAATGGAAAACCGTGGCCTGGTCCGATGAGTCACGATTTCAGTTGGTAAGAGCTGATGGTAGGGTTCGAGAGTGGCGCAGACCCCACGAAGCCATGGACCCAAACTGTCAGCAAGGCACTGTTCAAGATGGTGGTGGCTCCGTAATGGTGTGGGCTTTTTTTTTCATGGCATGGGCTTGGTCCTCTGGTGCAACTGGACTGAACATTGACTGGAAATGCTTATGTTCAGCTACTTGGAGATCACTTGCAGCCATTCATGGACTTCATGTGCCCAAACAACGATGGGATTTTTATGGATGACAATGCGCCATGTCACCGGGCCACAACTGTTCGCGATTGGTTTGAAGAACATTCTGGACAATTCCAACGAATGATCTGGCCACCTAGATCGAACGACATGAATCCCATCGAGCATTTATGGGACATCATCGAGAGGTCTGTTCGTGCCCAAAATCCTTCACCATCAACGCTTTCACAATTATGGACGTCTATCGAGACAGCATGGCTCAATATTCCTGCATAAGGAGGGCCGACACGATATTAAGAGGTATCCCATGATTTTGGTCACTTCAGTGTATATAGTTGCTTCAAACTTGACAGATGTTAGTTGTGGTTCGGAATCCACTTTAAACCGTAGGTCTCGGTCTCATATGGCCGTAAAGCGTCACAGAGCCCTATAAGGCTTCACAACTTTCCCAAACTGTAAAGAGACAATTCAGATCAAGACACAGAGATTTGGTGTGGTGTGGTGTTGTGTAGTAATAGTAGTAGTAGTAGTAGTAGTAGACTTGAAAGTGAAAAACTTGAGCATTGCAAATCCTAAACGATTTTCTGCAGGTTGGATGGTAACCGATTTGATTTCAATAGTTAGCTGCCACACATGATTTACCATTTCTCACAAAACGACTGGAGACTCGCTCTTAAGAGGACATATTCAATTTGTTTCTCAAATTCCCACTTAAATTCCCATGGACACAATGAAAGGTTATTCAGATATTTGAAATCTGGACTTCATTTAAGATAAGATTAAAAAAAAATCAAATATGAATTTGAATGTTTGAAACGACTGAATGTTATAAAGATACATTTAAAAAATAGTATATTTAAATATTGAATAAATTCCACATTGAGTTTCCTTTTATTTAAGATTAGGAAAAGTATCACAGCTTGCACTTTTTTTCATTTTTTTTTCTTCGCTGAAAGATCGCACGAGACGAATCTTCAGAAATCTGTTGATGTCATTCATTTACTTTCGATGTGTTCCTCCCGGATCATTACTAAGATGTGGAAATAAGCGATTCGATTTTCCTTCAATGGAACTTCAAACAGTAAATATTTTATTCTCCCATATCTATACGTCTACCTCTAAATAACGAAAAGTAAGGCACACTCATAAAGTACGGAGAACATCAAAAATGTTTATGGTGCATCATTAAAATCTTTATGGGTACTTATGTCAAGCGAGATATAACGTATGCAATACACTAGGCCAGGATGCAAGGTGAGTGTATTTCTTATCAGTAATGCAACTGGAAGAGAAAGGGAGGCTTTCACAAATCTTCCTCTAGTTCGTCTGCTCCTCGTTAACAGAAGAAAAGTGTGGCGCATGAAAGTCTTTTCTGCGATTCATAAAAATCACGGGAACTGTTTACAGACAAAATGCACGAGGGAATTGGGAAGCGTTGCAACTTAAATTAATTTCTGAACGCGCTTCTCAATTCTCCGATGTATAAAACTAAAACAAAGCTTCTAAATTTTTCAGAGATTTTGGAAATAAACTATATGTGTACATTTAAAGTTTAATTTTCAAAGGCCTGGAGTTTAAGTGCAATTATGGGAGACTAGAATGTTAAAGATTTAGAGTAATGAAACGCAACATTTTTAGCATATTTGTTAACATTTATGTAATTAGGCGAGAATTTTCAATTACCTCGTTAATACTTATGTATATTTATAATTTTTTTTTTAAATTTGTCTTATTACAAAATAAAAGCCTAACTTGTTTCTCAATGGCAACGTGCGCCGCTGGTGAACATTAGGGCTGAAATTCAACCTTCTGGCTGCAGTTTTGTAGACACTGTTTATGGTTTCTCCCTCACAATACACAAATGCAGGATAGTTGCCCCTAAAACGTCCACTCGGAAGGGACTGCTCTCATTCATCTACAGGAAGCAGAATTCAGATTTCTACCTACGGCTACTCCATTAAAAACAGAAGGTAAATACCACTTCTCTCCGTCCATGGGGAAAACGATAACAATATGATACATAATACTTACAATAATTACGATAAACCTTGAACCATAAATTTATATACTCAAGCTCGATTAAATACGCTTTGTTGTTAACCCTGGATGTGCCCATGCCAAATTGTGAATCTGAATATAATGTAGCAAATCTTTAGTAGCTGTGATTAGGCTAAATGTACTATATGTTTGCCGAATGGCCAATGTTTTCATCTCAAAAACTCTGACATTCACTAAATAATATATATGGCAGCTTTCGCACTTGGCAGTGAAAGCTTTGAGCACTGCAAATCCTGACGGTTTGTTGCAATTAGTTATTAAATAAGTTAAGTTAAATAGTTAGCTTCCAATAGTAAATAATTACCGCTCGATACAGAATGGTAACTTATGAAAAGATTTACGATTTTACATAAATCGAGTGGAGACTCGCTCATAAGGGGACATCTTATTTATTTCAAAATCACACTTCGACACCCGTGGGCACAATGAAAATTTTGGAAAATATTTCAAATCAGGACGTGGTTCAAGATATAAAAAAATCCTGTTTGAATGTGAATGTTGTAAAGATTTGAATGTTATAAAAATACATTTTAAAAATAATGTTTTTAATAATTGAATGACTTTCACATTTAGTTCCATTTTATTTAAGAATAGGAATAGTATCACAGCTCATTCTTTCTGTTCGTGTTTTTTTCCTTTTGCTGAAAGATCTCCCAAAACGAATATTCAGAAATCTGTTGGCGTCATTCATTTACTTTCTTTCTGTTTCTCCCTGATCATTATTAAGAGGTGGAAATAAACGATACGATTTTCTACAATGGAACTTCAAAGGGTAAATATTTTATACTGCCATACCTATACGTCTATCTCTAAATAACGAAAAGTAAGGCACACTCATAAAGCACAGAACACATCAAAAATGCTTATGGCGCATCGTTAAAATCTTTATGGGTACTTATATCAAGCGAGAAATAACGATTGCACTACACTAGGCCAGGATGCAGGATGAGTGTGTTCGTTATCAATAATGCAACTGGAGGAGAAAGGGAGGCTTTCACAAATCTTCCTCTGTTCCGTCTGCGCCTCGTTAACAGAAGAAAAGTGTGGCGCAGGAAAGTCTTTTCTGTGATTCATAAAAATCACGGGAACTGCTTACAGACACAATGCATGAGGGAATTGGGAAGCGTTGCAACTTAAATTAATTTCTGAACGCACTTCTCAATTCTCCAACCCATAAAACTAAAACAAAACTTGTGCATTTTTCAAATATTTTTGAAATGCATAGATTTAAAGTTTAGTTTTCGAAAGCTTGGATTTTAAGTGCAGTTATGGTAGACTCGGATGGTTAAGGTTTAGAATAATAAAACGCAACTTTTTAGCGTCTTCGTTAACGTTCACGTAATGATTTAAAGTAATTGATATTGTTAATTTTCAATTGCTTTATTAATACTTATGTATATTTATTATTTTTTTATTTGTTGCATTACAAAATAAAAGTCTAATTCGTGGTTTCGGGCCAACCTACGGCGCTGGAGGAGTTTCTGCAGACATTGTTTCAAAAACACCAGGAGATTTGATTTAGTTTGTAATATTCAGCGTCTTGCTTCGTTTGTTGGACTACCTGGTTGGAGTTGTCCGGGTTTCTCCCTTACGATAAGCAAATGCAGCGCGTTCTCCCTAAAACGTGCTATCGGAAGGCATTGCTCTCCTCCTTCAGCTACAGAAACAGAAGTCAGACTTCTACCGTAGGGTACTCCCTCAAAAACAGAGGCTGCATCTCTCTTCCCTCCTTCCATGAGGGGAACGACAACAATAGCATAATACTTACAATAATTACAATACACCTTGGGCTATAAAATTATATATTTAAGCTCTATTAAATACGCTTCAATGTTACCCCTTGATATGCCCATGCCAAATTGTGAATCTGAATACAATGTATAAAATCTTTATTAGCCTTGGGTTAGGTTAAATCTACTATACGTTTGCCGAATGGCCAATGACTTCATCTCAAAAATCCTGATATTCACAAAATAACATATATGGCTGCTTTCGCACATGGCATTGAAAGCTTTGAGCACTGCAAATCCTGAAGGTTTGTTGCAATTTGGATGGAAATCGATTTTATTTCATTAATTAGCTTACGAGAGTGAATTATTACCGCTCGGCATAATGTCAGATTTTTGATAATGTATCAAAGAATTTACGATTTCACATAAAACGAGTGGAGACCAGCTCGTAAAAGTATATAACTGGATTTGCACTTTAAATGCACACTTCCACCCCTTTGGCACAAATGTGGTCAAATATTTGATATCTGGACTTGGTTTAAGGTAAGTTTAAAAAGAAATCAAGTATGAATGTGAATGTTTGGAAGGACTGAATGTTATAAAGATACATTTTTAAAAAATTGTATTTTTAATAATTGAATGATTTCCACATTTAGCTTCATTTAATTTAAGATTAGGAAAAGTATCACAGTTCGTACTTTCTTTTCGTGTTTTTTTTTTTTTTTCCTTCTCTTAAAGATCTTCTGAAATGTGTTGATGCCATTAATTTACATTCGTTCTGTTTCTCCTTGATCATTAGTAAGAGGTGGAAATAAACGATTCGATTTTCCTACGATGGAACTTCAAAGGGTAAATATTTTATACTCCCATATCCATACGTCTATCTCTAACTAACGAAAAGTAAGGCGCACTCATAAAGCACGTTTGTGAATAATGTTTATGATGCATCATTAAAATCTTTATGGGTACTTATGTCAAACGAGAAATAACGTATGCACTACACTATACGCCAGGATGCAAGGTGAGTGTGTTCCTTATCAATAATGCAACTGGAAGAGAAAGGGAGGCTTTCACAAATCTTCCTCTAGTTCGTCTGCGCCTCGTTAACAGAAGAAAAGTGTGGCGCATGAAAGTCTTTTCTGCGATTCATAAAAATCACGGGAACTGTTTACAGACACAATGCACGAGGGAATTGGGAAGCGTTGCAACTTAAAATTAATTTCTGAACGCACTTCTGAATTATCCGATGCATAAAACTAATACAAAACTTGTAAATTTTTCAAAGAATTTGGAAATTCATACATTTAAAGTTTAATTTTCAAAAGCCTAGAGTTTGAGTGCAATTATGGGAGACTCGGAAGCTGAAGATTTAGAGTAATGAAACGCAACTTCTGTGCGTCTTTGTTAATGTTTACGTAATGATTTAAACTAATTGTTATGGTCAATTTTCAATTAATTTTTTAATACTAATGTTTTATATTATTGTTTTTTATTTTGACGTATTACAAAATAGGAGCCTATGTTTTAACACGCACCACTGGACAGCATTAGGCTGTCCAATGATCAATGACTTCATTTAAAAAAGCCTTGCAATCAGTAAATAACATATACGGCTGCTTTCGGATTTAGCAATGAAAGGTGTGAGTACTGCAGATCCTGACGGTTTGTTGCAAGTTGGATGGAAACCTATTTGATTTTAATGGTTAGCTTTCAAGAGGGAATAAATACAGCTCGGCACAGCGCCGGTTTTTTGAAAATGTATCAAGGAATTTATGTTTTCCCATAAAACGAGTGGAGACTCGCTTGTTAGACGGCATAACTGAATTTGTTTTTTTAAACTTACACTTCGACGACTATGGAGATAATGAAAGTTTGGCCAAATATTTGAAATCTGGACTTGAGTAAAGATAAGATAAAAAAATCAAGTAGAAATTTAAATGTTTGAAAGATTTGAATTTTATAAAAATACATTTAAAAAAAAGTATATTTAATAATTGAATGACTTTCACATTTAGTTCCATTTTATTTAAGATTAGGAAAAGTATCACAGCTCGTACTTTCTTTTAGTGTTTTTTTTACTTCGCTAAAAGATCGCCCGCGACGAATCTTGAGAAATCTGTTGGTGTCATTAATTTATTTTCGTTCTGTTTTCTCACTGATCATTACTAAGAGATGGAAATAAACGATTCGATTTTCCTACAATGGAACTTCAAAGAGTAAATATTTTATACTCCCATATCTGTGCATCTATGTCTAAATAACGAAAAGTAAGGCACACTCATAAAGTACAGAGAGCATGAAAAATGTTTGTGGCGCCTCATTAAATCTTTATGGGTACTTATGTCAAGCGAGAAATAACGTATGCAATACACTATACGCCAGGATGCAAGGTGAGTGTATTCCACATCAATAATGCAACTGGAAGAGAAAGGGAGGCTTTCACGAATCTTCCTTCTTTCGTCTGCGCCTCGTTAACAGAAGAAAAGTGTGGCGCATGAAAGTATTTTCTGTGATACATAAAAATCACGGGAATTGTTTACAGACACAATACATGAGGGAATTTGGGAAGCTTTGCAACTTAAATTAAATTCTGAACGCACTTCTCAATTCTCCAATGCATAAAACTAAAACAAAACTTGTAAATTTCTCAAAGGTTTTAGAAATAAACTATATGCATATATTTAAAAGTTTAATCTTCAAATGTCTTGAGTTTAAGGGAAATTATGGGCGACTTCGATGTTAAAGATTTAGAGTAATGAAACGCAACTTCTTAGCGTCTTTGTTAAAGTTTGAGTAATGATTTATAGTATTTGTAATGGTAAATTTCAAATTGGTTTGTTAATAATTATGTATATTTATAATTTTTGCAAATAGTTGTATTATAAAATAAAAGCCTAACTCGTGACAACATGCGCCGCTGGTAAGCTTTAAGGTCTGAGGTTCAACCCGCTTGCGGCCTTTTTTGTAGACACGTACTTTATGAGTGTTTTACAAATATCCTAATTTTTGAACAAAAAAACGAGGAGATTCGATGTCGTTTATAATGTTCAGCGTTTTGCTTCGTTGGTTGAACTACCTGGTGGGTATTATCCAGGTTTCTCCCTTACGATTCGAAATGCAGGGCAGTTCCCCCTAAAATGTTCTCTCGGAAGGAACTACTTTCCTTCTTCAGCTACAGTGAGCAGCAGACTTCTACCGAAGAGTGCTCCATCAAAAACAGCAACTGCATACCTCTTCTCTCCTTAAATGAGGGAAACGACACCGATAGCATAATACTTACAATAATTACAATAAACCTTGGACCATAAAGTTATATATTTAAGCTCGATTAAATACGCTTTGATGCTACCCCAGGATATGACCATGCCAAATTGTGAATCTGAATAAATTGTAGCAACACTTCAGTACCTAAGATTAGGGTAAATCTACTATATGTTTGCCGAATGGCCAACGACTTCATGTAAAAAAGCCTTGCATTCATTAAAAAACATATGTAGCTGCTCTCGGACATGGCAGTGAATGCTTTGAGCACTGCAAAGCCTAACGGTCTTCTGCAGGTTGGATGCAAATAGATACGATTTCAATATTTAGTATTCTAGAGCGAAGAATTACCGTGCGGCATAGTGTCAAATTTTTGATAATAGAGCAAAGTATTTACGATTCCATATAAAAAGAGTGGAGACTCGCTCGTAAAAGGATGTAACTGGATTTATTTTTCAATTCACACTTCGACGTCCTTGAAAGTCTAGGCGCAAATATTTGAAATCTGGACAAGGTTCAGCATACAATTTAAAAAAATCAAATAGTTATGTAAATGTCTGAAAAGATTGAATGTTATAAAGATACAATTGAAAAAAAATATTTTTTAAAATTGAATAATTTTCACATTGAGCTTCATTTTATTTAAGATTAGGAAAAGTGTCACAGCTCTTACTTTATATTTATTTATTTTTACTTGACTGAAAAATCAACCGTGACGAATGTTTAGAAATCTGTTGATGTAATTTATTTACTTTCATTCTTTTTCTCTCGGATCATTACTGATAGGTGGAAATAAACGATTCTATTTTCCTACAATGGAACTTCAAAGAGTAAATATTTTACACTCCCATATCCATACGTCCATCTATAAATAACGAAAAGTAAGGCACTCTCATAAAGCACGGAGAACGTCAAAAATGTTTATGGGCACCTATGCCAAGCGAGAAATAACGTATGCACTACACTATACGCCAGGATGCAAGGTGAGTGCATTCCTTATCAATAATGCAACAGGGAAGAGAAAGGAAGGCTTTCACAAATATTCCTCTAGTTCGTCTGCGCCTCGTTAACAGAAGAAAAGTGTGGCGCATGAACGTCTTTTCTGTGATTAATAAAGATCCCGGGAACTGTTTACAGACACAATACATGAGGGAATTGGGAAGCGTTGAAACTTAAATTAACTTCTAAACGCACTTCCCAATTTTCCAACGCATAAAACTAAAATAAAACTTGTAATTTTTTCAAAGATTTTGGAAATAAACTACATGTATAAATTTAAAAGTTTAATTTTCAAAAGCGTGGAGTTTAAGTGCAATTGTGGGAGACTCGGATGTTAATGATTTAGAGTACTGAAACGCAACTTTTTAGCGTTTTTGTTAACGTTTACGTAACGATTTAGAGTATTCGTTATTGTTAATTTTCAATTATTTCGTTAATACTTATGTGTGTTGTCATTACTTTTTAATTTGCCGTATTGCAAAATAAGAGCGTCAGTGGTAACGTGCACCGCTGGTCATTATCAGGCTGTTTCTTTGTTGTTTCAAATAACGAGGTGATTCGATACTTATAAGCATCTTGCTACCTAAGTTGGACTTCCTGGTGGACGTTTTCCTGGTTTTTCCCATGTGATACGTAAATGCGGAGTAGTTTTCATAAAAGTTCTTCTGAAACGGGTGGGTGCCCACCTACGGGTTCTCTATCAAAAAATAAACTGCCCCTTTCCCTCCATCCATGAGTAGAGTAATCATGGGATATTCGACTCGCACTGCAGGACACTGAGAAATAGACATAACAACTGACAAAATAATAACTTTTTTAGACTGAAAATAACAGCTTTTTAATCACGTAGAATTACCGCTCGGCAGAGTGCAGGTTTTTTTGGTAATGCATCAAAGAGTTTGGGATTCCATATAAAATGAGTGGAGACTCACTGGTAAGTGGATATAACTGGACTTGTTTTTCAATTTACACTTCGACGTCCGTGAAGAGTTTAACCAAATTTTTGAAATCTGGACGAGGTTCAAGATAAGATTAAAAAAAATCAAATATAAATTTAAATGTTTGAAATTATTGAATATTATAAAGATACATATAAAAAATAATATCTTTAATAAATGAATAACTTTCATATTGAGCTTCATTTTATTTAAAATTAGGAAAACTGTCACAGCTCTTACTTTCTATTCATTTTTTTTTCTACACTGAAAGATCGCACGAGACGAATCTTCAGAAATATGTTGGTGCCATTAATTTACTTTCGTTCTGTTTCTCCCTGAACATTACTAAGATGCTTAAATAATAGATTCGATTTTCCTACAATGGAACTTCAAAGAGTAAATAGTTTACACCTTCATATCTATACGTCTATCTCTAAATAACGAAAAGTAAGGCACGCTCATAAAGTGAGGAGAACATCAAAAATGTTTATGGCCCAACATTAAAATCTTTATGGGTACTTATGTCAAGAGAGAAATAACGTATGCAATACACTGCGCCAGGATGCATGGTGAGTGCATTCCTTATCAATAATGCAACTGGAAGAGAAAGGGAGGCTTTCACGAATATTCCTCTAGTTCGTCTGCGCCTCGTTAACAGAAGAAAAGTGTGGCGCATGGAAATCTTTTCTGTGACTAATAAAAATCACGGGAACTGTTTACAGACACAATGCATGAGGGAATTGGGAAGTGTTGCAACTTAAATTAATTTCTGAACTTACTTCTCAATTCTCCAATGCATAAAACTAAAACAAAACTTTTACATTTTTCAAAGATTTTGGAAAATGAACTATACGCATACATTTAATATTTAATTTTCAAAAGCCTTGAGTTTAAGTGCAATTATGGACGACTCAGATTTTAAACTTTTTATGTAAGGAAGCGCAACTTTTAAGCGTCCTTGTTACCGTTTACGTATTGATTTAAATTATTCGTTATGCAATTTTCAATTTCTTTGTTAATGCTAATGTATTTTTTTAATTTGCTGTATTATAAAATTACAGCCCGACTAGTGGCTCAGTGGTGGCTCACATTAAATCAACTGTAGCGTTCAATATGCTCGAATGTTTCAGTTGTTTGACGAAAAAAATTACTTCCACGTCATTCAACAGTTGTGACACTGTTAGTGAATAACTGTTAAACAATTATTCTATAATTGTTAAATAAAAATTATTCTATAATTTTCTTGCAATTATAGAATAATTGTAAGAAAAGTTTTTCTTAAATGAAATAAAGACTTGGACTTTATTATTACTAAAACAATAATGTCTTGTAAGCGAAATAAAGAGCTTAGACAACATAGTTGTTTTTCTAGTGTCAATATTTAATATCATATGCCAACTTGGTTTAAGAATTCATGATAGGCGAGCTTTTTTTAAAAGCATTTTCAGTTTTTGTAGAAAGATTAAAGCATGAAACAGGAATATGTTCTATTAAACGTTAAAAAATGTATTCAATGTTCAATAATTAATTGCTAGGTTTTTTTTGTCGATAACACGCTAGACTAAAAGAAGGTAATATATACATTACTAACGAACTCTAACTGCCTGGCACTACAGTCCGTGTTGGACCAAGGCAGTCTGTCTATTGGCAGATTCCGAAACAGATGTTTTTCTTTTTACGGGTTAGAATTGTGAGCCATACACCAAACACTTTATAGTTACACTATCTGGAAGAAAGTGATGGGACACCCGTCGAAAAGTAGAAAAGTCGACAATACAGCTGACACATGCGCAATAATAGGTATCACGTGTCAGCCATATCCTATAAATACTCTGTGGAGTCGACTAGAGATGTTTTTTGTCAAGATGCCGCCACGGGAAGAGTTGTCTGAGTTCTAGAAAGGTGTGTTGGTTGGATTGCGTCTTGCCAAGGCGTCAATTAGGGAGATATCCCGTCTCCGTAACTGCTCAAAATCAACTGTAGCACGTGTTGTGTGTCGCTACAAGACTGAGGGACACTGTCAGAACAAACCTCGAAGTGGACGACCTACAGTTCTCACCAGCAGGGACCGGCGGGTGCTCGGCAGGGAGATTCGAAGTAACCGTCAAACATCCATGGATAACATCGCTAATGAGTTTAGACAAGCCACAGGTGGCGCCGTTTCGACCAAGACTCTTCGTATCGAGGCCCATAAGTTAGGTTACACTGGACGTTCGGCAGCCCATAAGCCTTTGATTACGAAAACCAACAAGAAAGCGCGCATTCGATGGGCCAAAGACCACCGTACTTGGACTCTTGATGACTGGAAACGCGTCCTTTGGAGTGACGAATCACGATTTACCCTTTTCCGTTCCGATGGACGTGTTTGGGTATGGCGTTTACCAGGAGAACGCCTTTTGCCCGAGTATGTCGTCCCAACTGTAAAGTTTGGTGGAGGAGGATTGATGGTATGGGCCTGTTTCTCCTGGTATGGGGCTGGCCCACTGGTGAAGGTTGATGGTGCGATGAATGCCGATAGATACTGTGATATTCTCGACAATCATGTCCCTCCTACCTTGTGGGCAACGTACGGTATGGATGATTGCTGGTATCAAAATGACAACGCAACATGTCATGTTGCAAGGAGGATTCTTGATTGGTATGTGAACAACAATGTTAAACGCATGGAGTGGCCGGCGCAGAGCCCTGAACTTAACCCAATTGAACATCTCTGGGACTAATTGGACCGTCGGTTGAGGGCCTGCACCCCACTCCCCAAAAGCAAGCCTGAACTATGGAACTTCCTGTTAAAAATTTGGAAGGAAATTCCCCTTGCCACTTTGGCTAATTTAGTGGAAAGCATGCCCAGAAGTGTTGCAGCTGTGATCGCAGCCAAAGGAGGCCCTACATCCTATTAATTTTAATAAATATGGGTTTATGTCGTTATAGTGTCGTGTCCCGTCACTTTCTTCCACATAGTGTATATTAGACTAGGACCTACGATTTAAAGTGAATTACAAACCACTACAAACATATATGCCACAGCTGGTAGTCGAACCCGGAACCTGTGGCATCTAGCTCCTGATGCACTCGGACATCAGTCCTCTAATATATACATTACACATTTGCAAGAATTCGTTACATTGTCAAAAAATATGTTCACTTTAAAAGCATCGCTAAACGAAGTGTCTAATATTGTACCTAGAAAAAAATTAAAATGCGCAAGCCATGTGAGATTTTCTTGATGCATAAAATGCACAGAAAAAAAAAAGTTAGGTTTGATGATATTTTTCTGTTTTGATGTCCAAATGGATTTATGCAGGAAGCAATAAAAACGTTTTTATCCAATCACGTTAACAACAATTAACATCTAGCAGGAAAACAAATCTAAAGTAATCTTTGTGGGAAACATGTCTGATGGAATGCAGCATTTAATCCATAAATGGCGTAATCTTAATTGCTTAGTTGGACAAAGCAGTTTTTCTATCTCTGCAAAGGGATTTAATGAAGAAAATATTTTTCTCTCGTACAAAATGTTTATTTTATCTCCCATAAAATTGATTAATGTTACTAATAAATAAAAATGTTTTATTAAAAAATAATTTCTTTTTATTTAAAGCGTTAAAAAATGCATAAAGGGAATTTCGGCATCTATTTTCATTTTCAAATGAAAAATCTGGAAAGAGGAAAATGCACTCAATATATTTTCATGTTCCATCTAATACAGGAGTGGCCAATTTTTCGGCCCGTCAGATTTATCACACTTTTATAAAATATATTTATTTTATAATGGCCAAAGTAGTAAAAAACAATGTATTAAAGTAATATATTATTTGTGCATAAATGCATTTAAAAATTAACTGCCGAAATTATGAGAAAAAAATTAACTTTGATTTTAAAACAATATTCTTGCGAATATACGACAAATATTCCTGTTTTATTCATGAGTTTACAGTTATTATTTCACAGAATAATAAAATTATATTAAGCGAACTCATGATGAGCGTGCAACGATTTGCAAACGCTAAGTGAAAGAGTGGAGAAACAAATATCGCAGTAGTAAAATAAATATTTTTTCCCTGGTTTTTATTTCTTTTATATATATTTTTTACGTTATGTATTGCTTTATAATGTGCGTTTAGTATCATTGTTATTATATTTTCCATGTTTACATACAGTAATAATAGTAAATAATATTAATAAATCATTATGTTTCAGTTTTTCAGTCCAGAAAATGTCTATAGTGGGTCTAAATCTAATAGGAGGATATATAATTTTATATGCGGCTCCCGGAGATCATTTGGGTTGGCCACCCGTGTTATAATATGTAGCATTTAAAAGAGGAATTTATTGCTAGAGTGGTACTATCTTTTCTTCAAAGAGAAATCTTCATAACTATGTAGTATAAGAACAAAACTGTTCGATTTGATAGAGTTCTGGGATCGCATTTAAAGACAAAAAAAAAGATATTTTCTGACATTTTTTGAAATCATTCATCAAGTCAAGATATTTCTGGTAATTAAAATAAATAAATAAAAATTCATATTTAAGTAAAATTAAAATTTAATGAAATATTTTTTTATATTAACAGAATATTATTTAATAATTATATATATTTAATAATTTATATACAGCTTGTTTTATTATTTTACTTAAAACTTGTTGTAATAGTTTTTCATTATGATAATACTCTCCTATAAATATAGTATTTCATAAATGTGGAAAAATGATAAAAGTACGGAACAGAATAATTATGTGAATTAAAAATAATTACAATATTAAACTATCATAATAGGCTTAAAATATTAACAGTGAATTATTTCCTGGCGGTGGAATGGGTGTTTGGTATAATGATCCGGAATCCACGTATATCCTGATAGTTAGTTTAAAGTGAGCAAAAAAATGACAGTAGAGCGGCAATCCAAGCCAAAAGAAACAGTCCAATATTATTTTTTAAAGATTTCTTTTTTTTTTAATTGCAGAATTAATGGAAAATTCTATGAATGCAAATACAGGTATTTAAGTTATTTATCAGGTGGTTAAAATCAGGATATTTTGTTATAGAAATCAAGAAGTCCAGGGAACAATTTGGTCGTAAAAAAGAAATATTTAATACATTAAAAATCTAATTTTTTCTGCTCCTTTAATTTAATAGATTAACATGAATTTTACTTCAATACAAGAATAATATCTATAATTAAAATGGCAATAAAATATCTGATTGAATAAAGCATATTTTTCGTGTCCTAATGTGCTGATAGCTAAATGTTCCCGCCTATCATGTGCTAACATCGAATAAAACAAATGAGTATGCTGAAGTGCGAAGTCTGTCTGACGAACAAAAACTGTTATTGTAGCAAAATTCATATTTGAGCTAATTAATTTTAATATACCACTTAATGACATCCAGAACAGCCTGTGGAGCTCACTGATTTTCTGGGCCGATGAATGTGGGTTCTGAGAGATAAGCCCATCCATGCTTCATAATTGGTTCTAATAAACTTCATAATTGCATTCTTCATAATTGGCATGCTTCATAATTGAAAGTTGCATGCCATCGGTGAAGGCAATAAATAATAATGCAATAATACTTACTATAATTACAATAAACCTTGGGCCAACCAATTATTTCTTTCAGTTCTATACAATACGGTTCGATGTCACTCCTGGATATGGCCATGACAAATTGTGAATCTGGATGCATTGTAACAAATCTGTAGTAGTTTATCTTGGATAAGGAAAAATCTATTACATGTGTACCAAATGACCAATGATGACCAATGACAAATGACGAATGACCCAAGTACCCAATGACCATGCGAAATCCCTAGCATTCTGCAAATAACATATATAGTTGCTTCAGACTTGACAGATGTTTGCTGTGGTTCGGAATCCACTTTAAAGCCGTAGGTATCGGTCTCATTTGCCCAATTATTACAGATCCCAATCAGACTTCTCATCCATATCTTTCCCAAACTGTAAAGGGACAATGCAGCTCTAGACACAGTGATGTTGTGTAGTGTAGTAGTAGAAGACTTGACAATGAACAAGTAATATAAAAAAAAAAAATGTTTAAAGTCAATTCCTACTTTTTTTCACTATATTGCAGAAAGTCTTTTATAAATAATTTTCATTCATTTTTTAAAGTTTATCTGGTGCCATCGATTGGTAGATATATGCAAGTTAAATCTGAAAAAAACTAAAATTAATTAATTAAATTTAATTACTGAATTAATATTTCAAAAAACTGTATTAACATCAAGTGTCATCCACTACAAGTTAAAAAAAATGTATTTGAACTTGAGTGGATTAATAAAAAGTATTTCATGAACGACTATCAAAGTTGAACAAGATATATGTAGGGAGAGTGTGAGCTAATAGAAGAAATTGAAAAAAATGAGCACTACAAATACTAACGATTTTCTACATGTTGGATTATAACCGAATTGATTTCAATAGTTAGCGTCAGAGATTGAAGAATTATCTCTCGGCATAGTGTCAGTTTTCTGATAATCTATCAACGGGTTTACGATTCCATATAAAACGAGTGCAGAGTTACTCGTAAAGGCTAATAACCGATTTGTTTTTCAAATTCACACTTCGACCTCCTTGGGTACAAAAGTTTGGTTCGAAAGTTTGGACAAATATTTGAAATCCGGACATATATCAAGATAAAAGTATGAATGGGAATGTTATAAAGAAACATTTAAAAAAATAATATCTTTAATAAGTAGAAGACTTTTACATCGAACTAAATTTTATTTAAGATTAGGAAAAGTATCACAGCTTGTACTTTTTGTTAATTTTTTTCCTACACAGAAAGAGACGAATGTTTAGAAATCTGTTGGTATCATTAATTTACTTTCGTTCTGTTTCTCCCTGATCATTACTAAGAGGTGGAAATAAACGATTCGATTCTCCTACAATGGAACTACAAAGAGTAAATATTTTAATACTCCCATATATATACGTCTATCTCTAAATAACGAAAAGTAAGGCAGCACACTCATAAAGTGCGGAGAACATAAAAAATGTTTATGGCGCATCATTAAAATCTTTATGGGTACTTATGTCAAGCGAGAAATAACGTATGCACTACACTACAACCAGGATGCAAGGTGAGTGTTTCCTTATCAATAATGCAACTGGAAGAGAAAGGGAGGCTTTCACAAATCTTCCTCTAGTTCGTCTGCGCCTCGTTAACAGAAGAAAAGTGTGGCGCATGAAAGTCTTTTCTGCGATTCATAAAAATCACGGGAACTGTTTACAGACACAATGCACGAGGGAATTGGGAAGCGTTGCAGCTTAAATTAATTTCTGAACGCGCTTCTCAATTCTCCGATGTATAAAACTAAAACAAAACTTCTAAATTTTTCAGAGATTTTGGAAATAAACTATATGTGTACATTTAAAGTTTAATTTTCAAAGGCCTGGAGTTTAAGTGCAATTATGGGAGACTAGAATGTTAAAGATTTAGAGTAATGAAACGCAACATTTTAGCATATTTGTTAACATTTATGTAATTAAGCGAGAATTTACAATTACCTCGTTAATACTTGTTACATTTTTTTTAAATTTATCTTATTACAAAATAAAAGCCTAACTTGTTTCTCAATGGCAACGTGCGCCGCTGGTGAACATTAGGGCTGAAATTCAACCTTCTCGCTGCAATTTTGTAGACACTGTTTAGAAAAAAACGAGGATATTCGGAGTCTATTTGTAATATCAGCGTTTTGCCGTGATTTTTGGGCACCTTGTTGGGAATTTTCTAGGTTGCTCCCTCACGATACACAAATGCAGGATAGTTGCCCCTAAAACGTCCACTCGGAAGGGACTGCTCTCATTCATCTACATTAAGCAGAATTCAGATTTCTACCTACGGCTACTCCATTAAAAACAGAAGGTAACTACCCCTTCTCTCCGTCCATGGGGAAAACGATAACAATATGATACATAATACTTACAATAATTACGATAAACCTTGAACCATAAATTTATATACTCAAGCTCGATTAAATACGTTTTGTTGTTACCCCTGGATATGCCCATGCCAAAATGTGAATCTGAATATATTGTAGCAAATCTTTAGTAGCTGTGATTAGGCTAAATGTACTATATGTTTGCCGAATGGCCAATGTTTTCATCTCAAAAACTCTGACATTCACTAAATCTATTATATATAATTCCCGTGTCACGATGTTTGTTCGCGATGAACTCCGAAACTAACCATCCGATTTTAACTTTTTTTTTTTTTTAAATGTGTGTTTTGTTCCAACTTGAGAAATAGGATAGTTTTTATTCAGATTTTTTTTGTATTTAAATGCAAAAGCGGTTAAAATCTAACATTGAGGAAGGCGCCAATCTTGCAACCCTGAATTTTCGCCAAATTTCAGCCAATTTCTTTAGGGTTGCAATACTGCAATTAGAGGAATTCGAAGCTTCATTTTTCGAACAATATAATGACTATTTTTCGATGGCGCTGTGTCTCGATCTCTGTACTACATAACCGTAAAATTCTCATGCTCTGAATATTATTGTTTTATGTACTACTTTAAATTTTGTGAAAATTATATTGTATGAAATTTATATTATTTCTATGCGAAATAAATCAAATGTATGTAAGTATTACCTGACTTGATTATCAATATTTTTTTTTATTTTCTAAGTTTGAATTTGAATTGAAATAAAATATATGGAATGAAAAGTTGTGAATCAAAACATTGAACTTTTCTGTGTTTAAAGTTTGTCAACATGTGTTGTATTTGATTAAGAATTCTAAAATAAAATGTGATCTACAAGATAATATAATATAGACAGTATAATTTTAAAGAAAGATGATGAATTTTAAGGATTTTTTGAAAAGTGTGAAAATGAAGTAAACTCTGCAATTATTTGATATAATGATAACATTAAAATTTTATAAAAGGTCTTATAATAGTTGCAAGTTGAAAATCAAGGATATTTTATTTTAAAAACTTTTGTTATTTGGAAAACAAAGAATTTGAGTTATAAATTTGAGTGATTTAAATATTGTTGAAGAAATGGTACTTTTAAGTTGGAAGTTATTTAAAGAAAACAAAACAACTAAATAAGTGTTTATATTAATAAAGGAGAATTTAAAGCTCATTAACTTTTCCGTTTGTTTTGTGATTTCTTTCATCATAAAATAATAAAACATTTTTTGTGAAGAAGAAAAAACACATTTTCTAAATTTGAATTGGAATTGGAATAAAATATATGGAATGAAAAGTTGTGAATCAAAACATTGAACTTTTCTATGCTTAAAGTTTGTCAACATGTGTTTTATTTGATTAAGAATTCTAAAATGAAATGTGATCTGCAAGATAATATAATATAGACAATATAATTTTAAAGAAATATGATGAATTTTAAGGATTTTTTGAAAAGTGTGAAAATGAAGTAAACTCTGCAATTATTTGATATAATGATAACATTAAAATTTTATAAAAGGTATTATAATAGTTGCAAGTTGAAAATCAAGGACATTTTTTTTTTAAACTTTTGTTATTTGAAAAACAAAGAATTTGAGTGATTTGAATATTGTCGAAGAAAAATTGATAAATGGTACTTTTAAATTGGACGTTATTTAAAGAAAACAAAACAAATAAATAAGTGTTTATATTAATAAAGGAGAATTTAAAGCTCAATAACATTTTTATGTATGTACATTTTTTTTTATTTACATTTAAAAGTTGGTTTTAATTATTTCTTATTTGAATTTTTATGCATTTTGTATTCATTCAAAACACCATAATACTAATATTTCTGTTCTAAATGCTTTGAAACTTAATGTAAAATTTTTCTTTAAATGTATGAAAGGAATAGCACATGAAAATTAACCTAAATTCATAAATTATCTTTATTTCAGTTTTTAAACTAAGAATTTTTGTAAATTTGTAAAAAAAAGTTTGTGTCGACAAACTTTAAGCATACAAAAATGTATAAATAATTAAGATATAAATTTGAAAACAGTATATTACCTACATAAGGAAATTCCCAGCATAAAAATACTTGCAAAGGAAAAAACTATTCATGTTTTATTTATTTTTGAATTATCAAGTTTTGCAACAATATCACATTTTTGCAAAGTTTATCTATATTTTAAAGAATAAATTGTATAAAAAATAGTTGAAGTTGATATTTTTATGTGAAATTCAAAGGTTTTGAATATATTTAATCAAAATACTTGCAAAAAGGCTAAATATTTTAAATCCAGGTCATTTCATATTAAAAAGCCTTTGCAAATAGGAGGAAGTTGTAAAAAAAAAAATTTTGTCGAGCAAATTTTAACTTTTTCAAAACAAAGCTCAGAAAACAATTAAGGAAAAATAAAACTATATTTTTTAATAAATAAGACTATGAACTTGATAATTCAATGGCATTTTAATATATTTACAACATTTTTAAAAGTAATATCTCTAATTAAAAGTTGTTTTTAGCTTTTTCTCAGAATGAATTTTTATGCATTTTGTTTTCATGTGAAACACCATAACACAAGTAATTTTGATCCAAATGCTACAAAACTTTGTATTTATGTTTTTCATAAATATTTACAGGGAATAGACCTCTGAAATGATTATAGCAACGTAAATATTTTTTATTTTAATTGTTAAACTTGGAATTACATGCACATTTTGGAAGAATTTTGTGTCGACAGCATTTAAACTAGCACAAAATAATAAATAATGAAGACATAAATTTACCAGAGGTCTAATCACTGTAAAATGTTAGTACAAACAAATACAAACTTAGAAATTTAAAAAATATTAATTTGATTTCAGGTTTTGTAATAGTATCAATTTTTGGCCATTTTTACCCTTATTTTAGCTTATAAAAATTTAAAAAAAATAATAATGAAATTTTTTTATGTGAAATCATTAGGTTTTAGATACATTCAATCCAAAAATGTGTACAAAGATAAAAAATTTCAAAAAAATTCCTTCGAAGGTGTTCGTGTACCTTAAACGATCGTTTGCATTTGTATTTCATTGTGCATTTCTTTTTAAAGTCTTTTCTTATTATATCTCGATTTTATTTTAATTGTATTGTATTTTTTCAATTATCATTTTCAGTAAAAGACCACCAAAAAAATCTAACCTCAGAATCCGTGTTTCTCCCATAGGCAGCTGTATGTTGCATGCTCACGTGTTCGAAAACTATCGAATTTATTTATTTTGACGAAAGACAGACTAACAAGAAATATTGTTCATCGCTTAGTTCTTAGTTAAATGAAAGTAATGATTATTAAAAATTAAATTACGTAAAATAATTATAAAACAGTCTTAAAAATCAACATTATCAACCTCATTCATTAAATTAATAAAAATGAAACATTTTCTATTCGTTGAAGCTTAATTTGATCTTTTCATCATTCTTTACCAATCACTTCATTAACAATACCAATTATAGTATCTAATAATTGAACGAAATACAAGAAAGCCACAGCAACGCGTGGCCGGGTCTTCTAGTAATATATATGGCAGCTTTCGCATTTGGCAGTGAAAGCTGTGAGCACTGCAAATCCTGACTGTTTGTTGCAAGTTGGATGGAAGCCGATTTGAATTAAATAGTTAGCTTCCAATAGTAAATAATTACCGCTCGATACAGAATGGTAACATATGAAAAGATTTACGATTTTACATAAATCGAGTGGAGACTCGCTCATAAGGGGACATCTCATTTATTTCAAAATCACACTTCGACACCCGTGGGCACAATGAAAATTTTGGAAAATATTTCAAATTTGGACGTGGTTCAAGATATAAAAAAATCCTGTTTGAATGTGAATGTTGTAAAGATTTGAATGTTATAAAAATACATTTTAAAAATAATGTTTTTAATAATTGAATGACTTTCACATTTAGTTCCATTTTGTTTAAGAATAGGAAAAGTATCACAGCTCATACTTTCTGTTCGTGTTTTTTTCCTTTTGCTGAAAGATCTCCCAAAACGAATCTTTAGAAATCTGTTGGCGTCATTCATTTACTTTCATTCTGTTTCTCCCTGATCATTAGTAAGAGGCGGAAATAAACGATTCGATTTTCTACAATGGAACTTCAAAGGGTAAATATTTTATACTGCCATACCTATACGTCTATCTCTAAATAACAAGAAGTAAGGCACACTCATAAAGCACAGAACACATCAAAAATGTTTACGGCGCATCGTTAAAATCTTTATGGGTACTTATATCAAGCGAGAAATAACGTATGCACTACACTAGGCCAGGATGCAAGATGAGTGTGTTCGTTATCAATAATGCAACTGGAGGAGAAAGGGAGGCTTTCACAAATCTTCCTCTGTTCCGTCTGCGCCTCGTTAACAGAAGAAAAGTGTGGCGCAGGAAAGTCTTTTCTGTGATTCATAAAAATCACGGGAACTGCTTACAGACACAATACACGAGGGAATTGGGAAGCGTTGCAACTTTAATTAATTTCTGAAATTTCCAACCAAATTCTCAATTTTCCAACCCATAAAACTAAAACAAAACTTGTGCATTTTTCAAATATTTTGAAATGCATACATTTAAAGTTTAATTTTCGAAAGCTTGGATTTTAAGTGCAGTTATGGGAGACTCGGATGGTTAAGGTTTAGAGTAATAAAACGCAACTTTTTAGCGTCTTCGTTAACGTTCACGTAATGATTTAAAGTAATCGATATTGTTAATTTTCAATTGCTTTATTAATACTTATGTATATTTATTATTTTTTTATTTGTCGCATTACAAAATAAAAGTCTAATTCGTGGTTTCGGGCAACCTACGGCGCTGGAGGAGTTTCTGCAGACATTGTTTCAAAAACACCAGGAGATTTGATTTAGTTTGTAATATTCAGCGTCTTGCTTCGTTTGTTGGACTACCTGGTTGGAGTTATCCGGGTTTTTTCCTTACGATAAGCAAATGCAGCGCGTTCTCCCTAAAACGTGCTATCGGAAGGCATTGCTCTCCTCCTTCAGCTACAGAAACAGAAGTCAGACTTCTACCGTAGGGTACTCCCTCAAAAACAGAGGCTGCATCTCTCTTCCCTCCTTCCATGAGGGGAACGACAACAATAGCATAATACTTACAATAATTACAATAAACCTTGGGCTATAAAATTATATATTTAAGCTCTATTAAATACGCTTCAATGTTACCCCTTGATATGCCCATGCCAAATTGTGAATCTGAATACAATGTATAAAATCTTTATTAGCCTTGGGTTAGGTTAAATCTACTATACGTTTGCCGAATGGCCAATGACTTCATCTCAAAAATCCTGATATTCACAAAATAACATATATGGCTGCTTTCGCACATGGCATTGAAAGCTTTGAGCACTGCAAATCCTGAAGGTTTGTTGCAATTTGGATTGAAATCGATTTTATTTCATTAATTAGCTTACGAGAGTGAATTATTACCGCTCGGCATAATGTCAGATTTTTGATAATGTATCAAAGAATTTACGATTTCACATAAAACTAGTGGAGACTAGCTCGTAAAAGTATATAACTGGATTTGCATTTTAAATGCACACTTCCAACCCTTTGGACACAAGTGGGGTCAAATATTTGATATCTGGACTTGGTATCAGGTAAGTTTAAAAAAAAAAAATCAAGTTTGAATGTGAATGTTTGGAAGGACTGAATGTTATAAAGATACATTTTAAAAAATAATATTTTTAATACTTGAATGACTTCTACATTTAGCTTCAATTAATTTAAGATTAGGAAAAGTATCACAGTTTGTACTTTCTTTACGTGGTTTTTTTTTGTCCTTCTCTTAAAGATCGCACGAGACGAATCTTCTGAAATCTATTGATGCCATTAATTTACTTTCGTTCTGTTTCTCCCTGATCATTACTAAGAGGTGGAAATAAACGATTCGATTTTCCTACAATGGAACTTCAAAGGGTAAATATTTTATATACTCCCATATCTATACGTCTATCTCTAAATAACGCAAAGTAAGGCGCACTCATAAAGCACGGAGAACATCAGAAATGTTTATGGCGCATCATTAAATTCTTTATGGGTACTTATGTCAAGCGAGAAATAACGTATGGACTACACTATACGCCAGGATGCAAGGTGAGTGTGTCGTTTATCAATAATGCAACTGGAAGAGAAAGGGAGGCTTTCACAAATCTTCCTCTACTTCGTCTGCGCCTCGTTAACGGAAGAAAAGTGTGGCGCACGAAAGTCTTTTCTGTGATTCATGAAAATCAGAGGAACTCTTTTGCAGACACAATGCATGAGGGAATTGGCAGCGTTGCAACTTAAATTAATTTCTGAACGCACTTCTCAATTCTCTGATGCATAAAACTGAAACAAAACATTGTACATTTTTCAAAGATTTTGGAAATAAACTATATGCCTAAAATCAAAGTTTAATTTTTAAAAGCTTGGAGCTTAAGTGCAATTAGGGGAGACTCGGATGTTAAAGATTTAGAGTAATGAAACGCAACTTTTTAACGTCTTTGTAAACGTTTACTTAATAATTTAAAATATTTGTTATGGTTAATTTTCAATTATTTTGGTAATACTATTGTCTATCATTATTATTTTATTTTGCCATATTACAAAATAATATCCTCAGTGGTAACGTTCACTACTGGTGAGCATTAGGCTGTCGACACTGTTTAAAAAGATGAGGTGATTCGATGTCGTATCAGCATGTTTCTTCGTTATTCGGACTGTCTTTAGTAGTTTCCCTGGTTTTTTCCTCCATACTATACGTAAATGCGGGGTAGTTTTCCTAAAAGTCCTTCCGAAAGGAATGGGTGCCGACCTATGGGTGCTCCATCACAAGAGAAACTTCTTCTTTCCCTCAATCCATGAATATAATATTCCTAGGATGTTCATCCCGCACTGCAGGACACTGAGGAGTAGACACAACAACACGCAAAGTAATAACATTTTTAGACTAAAAATAACAGCTGTTTAAGCACGTAGAACTACCGCACGGCATAGAGCCAATTTTTTTGGTAATTGGTATCAAAGGGTTTGCGATTCCATATCAAACAAGTGGAGACTCGCACGTAAGGGGACATAACTGGATTTGTTTTTCAGTTTTATACTTCAACGCTCATGGACACAATGAAAGGTTCATCAAATATTTGGAATCTGTACTTCATTCAAGATAAGGTTTAAAAAAAAATCCAGTACGCAATCAATTTTAATGTTTGAAAGATTTGAATGTTATAAAGATACATTTAAAGATTTTAAGATTTTAAAAGAAGATTTTAAAAAATATTATCCTTAATTATTGTATGACTATCACATTTAGCTTTATTTTATTTAAGATTAGGAAAAGTATCACAGATCGCACTTTCTATTCATTTGGTTTTTTTTTAGCTGAAAGATCACCCGAGACGAATCTTCAGAAATCTGTTGGTGTCATTCATTTACTTTCGTTCCAGTTATTTCGGATCACTACTAAGAGGTGTAAATAAACGATTAGATTTTCCTACAATGGAAACTTCAATGTGTAAATACTTTATACTCCCATATCCATACGTCCATCTCTAAATAACGAAAAGTAAGGCACACTCATAAAGCACGGATAATATCAAAAATGTTTATGGCATCATTAAAATCTTTATGGGTACTTATGTCAAGCGAGAAATAACGTATGCAATACACTATACGCCAGGATGTAAGGAGAGTGCATTCCCTATCAATAAAGCAACTGGAAAAGAAAGGGAGGCTTTCACAAATCTTCCTCTAGTTCGTCTGCGCCTCGTTAACAGAAGAAAAGTGTGGTGCAGGAAAGTCTTTTCTGTGATTAATAAAAATCACGGGAACTGTTTATAGACTCAATGCATGAGGGAATTGAAAGCGTTGCAACTTAAATTAATTTCTGAATGTACTTCTGAATTCTCCAATGCATAAAACTAAAACAAAACTTGCAAATTTGGAAATGCATAATTTTACAGTTTAATTTTTTAAAGCTTAGAGTTTAAGTGCAATTATGTGACATCGGATGTTAAAGATTTAGAGTAATGCAATTTGACTTTTTATTGTCTTTGTTAACGTTTGCGTAATAATTTAAAAAAAACTGTTATGGTGAATTTTCAATTGCTTTGTTAATACTAAGGTTTAATATTACTTTTTTAAAATTTTCCGAATTACAAAATAAGAGACCGTCTCGTGGTTTAGTGGCAACGTGGGCCGCTGGTGAGCATTAGAGCTGAGGTTAAATCCATTGTATACTGTTAAAAAAATAAGGCGATTCGATGGCGTTTGTGATCGTCAGTGTCTTGCCTCGTTAGTTGGACTACCTGGTGGGAGTTATCCGGGTCTCTCCCTTACGGTACGCAAATACAGGGCTTTTACCCAAAAAAGTCCTCTCGGAAGGCACAACTCTCCTTCTTCAACTACAGGGAGCAGAAGTCAGACTTCTAAATACGGGGGCTCTATCCAAAACAGAAGCTGCATACATCTTCTCTCCTTCCATGAGGGAAACGACAACAATAGCATAATTCTTACAACAATTACAATAAAACTTGGACCAAAAAGTTATATACACTCATGTCTATAAATTAAGGATAATGAAGTTCAGGCAAAGGAAGAGACAGAAGCAAAGCAAATTTGACTTATTTGTAAAGTCTATTTATTAAACAAAAGGTAAAGAGCAAAAAAGATGCTATATGTTTGACATAATTAATGAAAATTGCGATTTTTACTCCCTTGAGCAAATTTCTAAAAAGAACCCATTTATAAAAAACAGTATAACATGGTTAGTATGATGGTTAATATGGAGTATGTCTCCCGGACGATGCAATGCAGGCCTTACAACGCCTAGGCATGCTGAGTATCAAATTATCAATCTGATCTTGGGGAATATTACACCACTCATCAAGCAATGCCCTCCGAGAAACCCGTTGACAGGTGGGAGGGGGTTGACGGGCTACAATTCGTCGGCCAAGCATATCTCACACATGCTCTATTGGATTCAAGTCCGGTGAGTATGCTGGCCAACCCTTACGGGTGATATCCTCCAATTGAAGGCATTCGTCTTCAATGTTTGCACGGGCGTTGTCACCCATAAACAGAAATTCAGCACCCATGGCGCCCCGAAACAAACGTACATGTTGTTCCAGAACGGCATCCCGATAGATGTGGCTTGTCATCTTTACACTCTGAACATGCAGATCAGTTCTCTAACCAAGAATAATTCCTCCCCAAACGAGCCATCCTGCACCACCGTAACGGTGTCGTTCAATGGTGTTCTCTTGGTGGTAACGGATACCTGGCGCTCTCCATATGATAGTCCGGAGAGAATCAGACTGCAAACTAAACCTGGACTCGTCGGAAAACATCACACAAGACCACTGTTGCGGTGTCCACAATGCATGCTCTCTACTACAGGTTAATCGCAGGCGACAGTGCGTTGCGGTAAGTGGAACACATCTGACAGGCCTACGAGCATATAGACCAATGTGCCCTAAGCGTCTGTACATGGTCTGCCTTGAAGCTGTCGTACCGGTAGCTGAAGAGAGCTGACGAGACTCCGTCTGTTTCTTTTGGCAGTAACTGCTAAATACCGGTCCTCATTCGGCGTTGTAACTCGGGGGCGACCTGTGCTGTAACATCTACACACATTACCATCATCTTGGAATCGTTGTCAAAGCCTGGAGATGACACTCTGGGCGATTCCAAGTTCATCGGATACTTTCAGCTGGGTACGTCCACATTCCACTCGTCCGATAATTCTACCACGTAAAAAATCATTCAAATGCTTCCTTTGTGCCATAACTATGCGGTTATTGCGCTGAAAAGCTTTTAAAGCGCTTGTGAACAATTTTACTTTTTTGACACCATTCCTTATATACCCCTCTCTTACACTCTCGTCATTGTGACATACTATCCGCGCCATCTGGTGGTTTCCTGTAATTTGCATATTCTCCTTCAAGGTGGTGGTGATAATTCTACAGGTGAAATTTTTATTTTATAGTTCAATTTCTGTGTGATTCTGAATTATCCTTAATTTATTGACATGAGTGTATTTAAGCTTGATTAAATGTTATTTGATGTTACCCCTTGATATGTCAATGCCAAATTGGGAATCTGAATGCATTGTAGCAAATCTTTAGTATCTTTGAGTAGCCTAAATCTACTGTATGTTTGCCGAATGGCCAATGGAAAGGTTTGAGCATTGCAAATCCTAAAGGGTTTTCTGCAAGTTGGATGGTAACCAATTTGATTTCAAGAGTTACATTCCAAGAGTGAATAATTACCGCTCGATACAGTGTCAGTTTTCTAATAATGTATCAAATTATTTACGTTTTCCCATAAAACGAGAGGAGACTTTCTCGTATCTGGACATAAATAAATTTGGTTTTCAAATTCGCACATCGCCTCCTATGGACAAAATGAAAGTTTTGACAAATATTTAAAATCTAGACGTGGTGCAATTAGGGGAGATTAGGATGTTAAAGATTTAGAAAATTAAACGCAACTTTTTAGTGTCTTTGTTATTATGCACGTAATAATTTAAAGTATTCGTTGTGCTTAATTTTCAATTGCCTTTTTAATACTTATGTATATTTATAATTCTTTTTAATTTGTCGCATTACAAACTAAAAGCTTAACTCGTGACTCAGTGGCAACGTGCGCCGTTGATCAGCATTAGGGGTATGATTCGATACGCTGGTGGCTTTGTTGTAGACACTGTTTCAGAACACTAGGAGATTCGATACCTTCTGGGGTATTCAGCATCTTGCCTTGTGAGTCGGACTACTTGGTGGGAGTTCTGCAGGTGTTCTATCGTTCGAAACACGAATGCGGGGTAGCTTCCTCTGAAATTTCTCCTGGAAGGCATTGCTCTCCATCAGTTATACAGAGCAGAAGTCAGGTCATTCATCAAAAACAGAAGCTGCACCCCGCTTCCTTCCATCCATGATGGATACAACAACAACATAATACTTACAATAATTACGATAAATTACAAAAACCTTGGACCATAAAGTTATTTCTTTAAGCTCGATATTATACACATCGATAACACCTCTGGATATGTCCATGCCAAGTTGTGAATCTGTATACATTGCAGCAAATATCTGGTAGCTTGCCTTGAGTTAGGCTGATTCTATTATATATTTGCCGCATGACTAATGACTCCTAATAAAAAAAAAATGCATTCAGTAATAAACATATATGGTTGTTTTTGGACTTGGCAGTGAAAGGCTTGAGCACTTCGAATACTGATGGTTTGCTGCAGGTTGGATGGAAACAATTGCTATTTCAATAGTTAGCATTCGAGAACGAATAATCACAGCTCAGCATAGTGCCAGTTTTTTTTTGGTAAGGTATCAAAGGGTTTGACATTCCATATAAAACAAGTGGAGACTCGTTCGTATGAGCATATAATTGGATTTGTTTTTTAATTAACTTCGACGTCCGTGAAAGTGTAGCCAAATATTTGAAATCTAGACGAGGTTCAATATAAGATAAATGAAATCAAACATGAATGCATATGTTTTAAAGGAATGAATGTTATAAAGACACATTTAAAAAAATAATATCTTTAATAATTAAATAAGTTTCACATACAGCTTCATTTTTTTAAGGTTAGGAAAAGTATCACAGCTCGTACTTTCTATTCATTTTATTTTATTTTTCTGAAAGATCGTCCCAGACGAATCTTCAGTAATCTGTTGGTATCATTAATTTACTTTCTTTCTGTTTGTCCCTGATCATTATTATTAATATGTGGAAATAAACGATTTGATTTTCCTACAATGGAACTTCAAAGAGTAAATATTTTATACTCCCATATCTATACGTATAGCTCTAAATAACGAAAAGTAAGGCACACTCATAAAGTGCGGAGAACATCAAAAATGTTTATGGCTCATCATTAAAATCTTTATGGGTACTCACGTCAAGCAAGAAATAACGTATGCACTACACTACGCCAGGATGCAAGGTGGGTGTGTTCCTTATCAATAATGCAACTGGAAGAGAAAGGGAGGCTTTCACAATCTTCCTCTGTTTCGTCTGCGCCTCGTTAACAGAAGAAAAGTGTGGCGCATGAAAGTCTTTTCTGTGATTCATAAAAATCACGGAAACTGTTTACAGACGCAATGCATGAGAGGATTGGGAAGCGTTGCAACTTAAATTAATTTCTGAACGCACTTCTGAATTCTCCAATGCATAAAACTAAGACAGAACTTGTAAATTTTCCAAGATTTTGGAAGTAAACTATATGTTTAAAGTTTAATTTTCAAAAGCCTGGAGTTTAAGTGCAATTAGGGGAGACTCGGGTGTCAAAGATTTGGAGTAATGAAACGCCACCTTTTAGAGTCTTTTTTAACGTTTACATAATAATTTAAAGTACTTGTTATGATTAATTTTCAATCACTTTGCTAATACTAATGTTTGTTCTTATTATTTTTTAATTTGCTGTATTACAAAATAAGAGCTCGATCCGTTGCCCATTGGTAACGCGCACCATTGGTGAGCATTAGGCTGTCGCTTGTAGACACTGTTTCAAAGAATGAGGTCACTCGATGGCGTATTAGCATCTTGCGCCGTTACTCGGTCTACTTGGTAGGAGGTTTCCGGGTTTTCTTCCATACAATAAGCAAACGCGGTTAATTCTCCCTAAAAGGCCTCCCGGAAGGCATTGGCCTTTCTTCGTCAGCGAAACAGAGGTAAGTCAGAATTTTACCTACGGGTACTCCACTACAGCAGAAACTACCTCTTTTCCTCCATCCGTAAGTAGATTAAACATGGAATATTCGTCCCGCATTGCAAGACACTGAGGATTAGACACAACAAAACACAAAATAACAGCTTTTTTAGAGTTCCTTTTTTAAGATTTGTCTTTTTTATTTCGAAGATGCATATATTACGAATTTGCGGTAAATTTCTAAATTACTTATACTTTTTATATAACTTTAAATACTTTTTTTTACTTTTTATATAACTTTTGAAAGGACTTCTAGGAGTAATTTACACGCACTTAAATATCATATTGAACAAAAGCCCAATAAAGCAGTATGCTGTCCCAATAAACGCAGTATGATTATTGACGTAACCTTTTTTAAATCACTCTTCACCAAATCTACTCGTTTATAAAGTAATAATTTTGTGAAACAATAAAGTATTTTGTGTGCAAGCATTGAAAACCAATACTCGTCCATTTGGATGTTAGTTAGAATTGATTATTACTTTATAGTGACGGGCTGTATAAATTAGAAGTAAAGAGTATTTATGTAAGTAAAATTATTTTCAGAAAGTTTTTTTTTTTTTTTTTTTTTTAAATTAAAACTATCATCTTTTCTTTTCTTAAAATATGATAACAGTCAAATAATTGTATAACCTAAACAAAAACAGTAAAGTCGACTAGTGGTAAAAATGTTGTCGACTGCATTTATGCCTTAAACATATTTTTGTTAAAAGTGTTTTTTACTGTGTCCAAAAAGTAAGACAAAATTCCCGGGGCGAGAGTAATTTCAATTTTTGTCTTCTTTTTTAGGTTGCTGGCACTGTCCTTGACATCTGTGTGAAGTTTCACGTCAAAATATTCATTAGTGTTTGAGTTACGCTTGGCTTTGTGAGACGCTCAAACTGATTCCGGCGATTTTTGAACTGTTTGAATTAATTAAGCAAATAACTTGCGTTAGATTTTGTGTTGCAGAAACGTATGAAATATTGCACAAGGTATTCGGTGAGCATTTCTATATCGGAAAGAAATGTTTAGAAGTGGTATAAACAGTTCAAAGAAGGCAGAGAAAGCGTAGAAGACGAATAACCCTCTGATCGATCACCAACCTCAACCGACAAAGCTCCCGTCTAAAAAATCAAAGGTTTGGTGCTTACAAGCCGCCGATTTACAATTAGAGACTTATACCGTTCCACAACTACCGTATTCACCACCTATGCGACTTCTGTCTCTTCCCTAAACTCAAAAGACCACTCCGGGTACACCGTTTTGAGTCGAATGAAAAGACCCAACGTGAATCGCCGCGGGCTTTGAAGGCCATCCCTGCCGATGACATTTTGCGTGCATTGAGGATTGGAAAAAACGTTGTCATAAGTGCATTGTGTCCGGAGGTGATTAATTTGAAGCCGCTGAAATAAATTTGGAAGAATAAATGAAGAATATTTTTTTAAAAAAATAATTGGTCTTATTTTCTTGGGTACGGGGCCTGAATGGCTGAGTGGCTAGCGCTCTGGCGCTCGGTGCCACAGGTTTCGGGTTCGAGTCCCGGCGGTGCCATGGAAGTTTGTAATGGTTCAGAATCCACTTTAAACTGTAGGCCCCGGTCTACTATGATCGTAGAGCGTTGCGGGGGCATTGTTACTCCACGTCCGTGGCTTACCTTCAACTTACACGCGCCCCCTGGGTAATGCAAAGTGAGTAACGTCTGTGCAGCGCTTGCTTTAAAGCATCCAAGACCAATCTGTCTAAGTGTTTGCCAGCTGCATTGGAACAAAAAAAAACTTTTTGGGTATAGTAACAAAAAAATCGTTGTATTCTTGGATGTTCGAAAGTAATAACGGAAAACAACAACAATTTAATTATTTATAAATACAATTTTAAATGTGAGGTTATGTTAATAATTCGAAATATTATACATCAAATTTTATATTAATATAATATATAAATTATGTTTTCAATGCATTAAATCCTATTATATTTCATCTTATTTAAAATGCATTAATTGAATAATATTTAGATTCTGAAAATGAAGAAAGAGAGCGGTATGTTGAAACTCATTCAAAATGAAACATAATTCTCTACATTCAGAAAAAGTTAATAGAGAACATTCTTTACTTTAATAATGCTAAAAATGTTCTCTATTATTTTTTATTATATTTTCCTAATACATGTAATAATTACCAAAGTATCATAAATTTATCATTAAATTATTCAAGAAACCATTTGTATGAAATAAAGTTCTTAGATTTTGATTTCAGATACTTGAGTGAAAGGTATTAGAATTCCTTCTTTTATTCCCACACACACACACACAAACATCGCACTCACAATGATTTAATATTTAGCATATAATTTAAAATTGCTGTATTGTATCTAATACTCAGTGTCTTGCAGTGCGGATCGGATATCTCATGAGTAATCTATTCATGGATGGAGGAAAAAAGGCAGCTTCTGTTGTGATGGAGTACCCGTAAGTAGAAGTCCGACTTGACATCGCTGAAGAAAGAGGGCAGTGCCTTCCGGGAAGACTTTTAGGGTTATCTACCCCTGCATGTGTATTGTCGGGGAAAAACCCCTTAAAACTTTCATCAGGTAGTCCGACTCACGAGGCAAGATGCTAAACATTATAAACATCATCGAGTCTCTTCTTTTTTTTACACTGCGTTTACAACAATCCTAATGCTCACCAGAGGCGTACATTGGCACTGGACAACAAGTAGGGCTAGGATTTAAAGTAAAAGAAATATAATTAGATTTTCCACTATTGAGACGGAATCTCGACTGAGGCGCAGAATTGCTCAAAATATATAACGTCTTCTGGAAAGCCAAATCAAAGTTTTTTCTTAATGCCACAGGGGTACTTCTGCCAGCAGGATGGTTGCAAGATTAGTTATTATAAAATAATAACATTTCGTACAATAGTACCCATTACACTTTATATATTTAAACTTTTTAATCCCTGCACAGATACTCTACGAAATATATATGTATATATGTATATATATATATATATATATATATATGTGTGTGTGTGTGTGTGTGTGTGTGTGTGTGTGTGTGTGTGTGTGTGTGTGTGTGTGTGTGTGTGTGTGTGTATCATTAAAAGTAGCAATAAAGAGTAAATCATGAAGAAAGTATCAAATTGAAAATATCCAATTATAGAATTACCATTTAATAAATACTTGCACCTACATTTCCTTCTTACAATAATTTTTTAATCTTTTATGTTCCTTCTTTTCGCTCCATTCAGAAGTTTCTTTTTTTATTTGTTACTCTTTTATCAAACAATTAGGATTCAAATGGGTTTATATTGAAAACTTTACTTTTTTATTTAGACTGAAACAAATTCTATTTGCTCACACATATTAAAGAGTAAATTTAATGAATTAAAAAATAAAATAATTAGAAGCAAAATGCTTAATGAAATACATTTTTAAATGTTATGTATTTTCATTTTTCCATGGATAGTAGAGTAAATAAAAAAAAAGAAAGTAATATCTTTACTATGAAAATAATTTAAATTAAAAAAATTATTTTTGTAAAATAAATTTCTAATACTATTAACATAAACGCTATTTATGTATTTGCAGAAAACCTAATTAATAAAAATAGTATTTTTAAATATTAAATATGTTATATTTGTATATATTAAATATTAAAATATGTAAATGAATTATTTATACGAGTATATAAATTTTACTTTTTCTTGATTTCGTAGATTTTAATATTTAATTTTTTATTGCATTCATTTATGCGTTTAATTAGTATGAGAGAGAAAATGAAGTTGAATTTTTATTGCACTTTTTTAATTTTAATAATTTTTAAATAAAATTCTTTCATAAATGACTTATCTTAATTTAAATTAGTCTTTACTGGCTTAAGTAGATTTTATTAAAAATTGATGAATGAAATCATTAATTTAAAAATTTCTAACCATGCTTCCTCCTACGTACTGGCAAGAATGTGCCTCTTTAGTGTTCAGGAGAAACGGTCAGTCTTGCTCGAGATTCTCATTCGAGAGAAAGTATAGCGCAATCTGCGCTCCTGCTGAGAAACGTTTAGTTTACAGTCTCTCATTCAAAGAGGAAATATATTCAATGCAACCCTGCGTATTAGTTGGCCCACAGACTCTCATCCGAAGAGTAAGTATCTTTCGCGCATCCTGCGCGTAACAGATTATCGGGTTTTCTGCTTAGAAGTGGAATCCTTCCATGAATCTATAGTTACATGACTTTAAATGTGTTAAATATTGTATGTCTCAAATTTATGTGTGTGATTTTTGTGTGTGTAAATATAAAACTATGAGCTCTTCAAATTGTGCCCCAAGTATCACAACCTAATCACACCTAGTTACAGTCTGGCTGCCCAACTTTCACATTACAAAAGTAATTTAAATATCCGTAGTTTGATTATGATCCATAGTTGATTATGATCCACAGTTGGATTATTTAAATATACATAGTTTGATTGTGATTATTATAACATTCAATTATGAAGGCCATGCGCACAAAATTGCTACTTGTTTAACATCATAGATGTACATTGATATGTATTTGCAGCACTAACACAAATTATTAGGTGTGAAAAATATAAGGTCTGAAAAATAAAAACAATCAATAAAATAAATCATTAAATATCCAATCTAATTAAGATTTTAAATTTTATTTTAAAAACATATTAACAGTTTTTGAAAATAATAAAAGGTTTAAAATTCAAATAATATTTTATTCACTAATATTGAATAATGAATTTCTTTTGTGCATTATGTTTTCAATACGAAACATTAAAAAAAAAAATGTTTCTTTCGAAGCAAATGCCACAGACATTTCAAAAATTCCGTTTCTAGTACCTTTATTTATTGATTATTTGAATAGACTCATCCAATAAAAGTGATCCTCCATTTCCAATTTATTTCTTTTTCATATCATTACCCTGATCTTAAGTGGTCTCCATTGAAGAGCAACAGAACCATTCTTGTGTCTGTGCAACGCCCAATTACGCTCTTCTGTCATCTAATGAAGGGGTGAAATATTTTCTACTCGACCAGGGTTTCCGCGATTGTTGAAGGAGACATCAATTCAAGCGATTAGTCGAAGGAGTGGTGCAACTTTTGAATTCGAGAGCATCTTCAAACTGGGTTTAATTCAATGACCCAAAAAGTGCAGTGCTCTTTTATTGTTTAAATACATGTGTATTAAAATGCGTTACGTAATGACTCAATGTTCTTGTTTGATATAACATATACTACTTTTATTATTGAGGCAAAAAATTCAGATTTTGAAAAAAAATATTGTTCTTTTTTAATTAACTAAATTAATATTGTTGTTATACTTTGTGGTTCGTTTTTAATTCTAGGAACATTCCGGAACTTGCTTTTACAATTTATGAAAAAGTAAATAATCATAGAACGATTCGAAATGTAAATATAGAAGCATATTCGTTGGGAAATATATTCAAACTCAAAGGCAGCAATCTATGAAGGATGTTGTAACGATTTTGATGCTCTCCATGTCTTGAATGCAATTGAATGCAAAAACAATCTTCAATGACATCAATTTGTCATAAATGTTACTGGAAAATGAACATCAAGTATAAATCTCTATATTTACTCTTTATGAAGGCAAATACTTTTATTCGATTGTTATTATTGTTCAATTGCTGCTTGCTTAACATCATCGATTAATGTATATTCCCAGAGCTAACACAAATGATTAGGTGACAATACATCAAAATATATAAGTAATAATATTTTGACATTTAATAATAAATTATTTTCACATTATGTTTTCCATATTTCGAAACATTTTATTAAAAAAATTGTTTCTTTCGAAGCAAATGTCACGGCAATTTCAAAAATTACGTTTCTAGTACCTTATTTATTGATTATTTGAATAGACCCATCCAATAAAACTGATCATCCGCATCCAATTTATTTCTTTTTCATATTATTACCCCAAGTCGTAAGTGGTCTTCAATGAAGAGCAACAGAACGATTCTTGTTTCTGGGCAACGCCCAATTATGCTCTTCTGTCATCTAATGAAGGGCTGAAATATTTTCTACTCGACCAGGATTTCCACAATTGTTGAAGGAGACAGCAATTCAAACGATTAGTCGAAGGACGGGTGCCACTTTTGAATTCGAGAGCTTCTTCAAACTGGGTTTAGTTCAATGGCCCAAAAAGTGACAGTGTTGCTTTTTTCAAAACACATGTGCATGACGTAATGAGTCATTGTTCTTGTTTTTTATAAATTATGTTGCATTTATTATTGAAGCAAAAAAAAAAAAAAAAAATACATTTTGAAAATTTTTGTTTTTATTAATTGACTAAATTAATATTGTTATTTTCCTTTTTGGTTTTTATTTTTTAATTCTATGAAGCATTCCGGAACTTACTTTATGAAAAAGTAAATAATCATAGAACAATTCGAAAAGTAAATAAAGAAACATATTTAAACTCAAAGGGAGACTTTACAAAGAATATACAAAGCGTGTTCAGATATCAGAAAAATTATTTTTATTTTTCAATTGCCTAAATTTGTATTTTTATTTTCCGTTGTTCTTGTTTTTAGTTCAAGTAACAATCCGGAACTTACTTTTATACTTTATGAAAAATTAAATAATCATAGGACTATTCGAAATGCTACTTGGGCTACATCATAGTTACTATTTGCTTAACATCATAGATGTAGACTAATATATATGTGCAGCATTAACACAAATTAATAGGTGTGAAAAATATATAAATAATAATATTTTAAGTACTGATATAGAGTAATGAATTATTAGTGCATTATGTTTTCAAAAGGAAACATCTTTCCTTAAAAAAAAAAAAAAAAAAAAAAAAAAACCGAAGCAAATGTCACCAATTTCAAAAATTACGCTTCTAGTACCTTATTTATTGATTATTTGAATAGGCTCATCCAATAAAAGTTATCCTCCATGTCCAATTTATTTCTTTTTCATATCGTTACCCCAGCCTTAAGTGGTCTTCAATGAAGAGCAACAGAACCATTCTTGTGTCTGGGCAACACCCAATTACGCTCTTCTGTCATCTAATGAAAGGGTGAAAGATTTTCTACTCGACCAGCATTTCCACGATTGTTGAAGGAGACATCAATTCAAATGATTAGTCGAAGGAGTGGTGCCACTTTTGAATTAGAGAGGAACTTCAAACTGGGTTTAGTTCAATGGCCTAAAAAGTGCCAGTGGCTCTTTTTTCAAAACACATGTGTATTAAAGTGCGTTACGTAATGAGTCATGGTTCTCGTCTTTTATAAATTATATTACATTTATTATTGAAGCAAAAAATCATATTTTCAAAAAAAAAATATTGTTTTTTTTTTAAATGACAAAATTAATATTGCTATTATAATGGTTGTTGGTTTTTTTTTAATTGAAAGGACTTTCCGGAACCTATTTTTATACTTTATGAAAAAGTAAATAATCGTAGAACCATTCGAAAAGTAAATTAAGAAACATATTCAAACTGGAGGGGAAAATCTATAAAGAATATTCAAAGGATTTTTAGACAACAGAAAAACTATTGCTTTTTATTAATTGCCTAAATTTGCATTGGTATTATCCTTTGTGTTGTTTTTTTTCAATTCTGGGAAAATTCCGGAATTTACTTTATGAAAAAGTAAATAATCCAAGAGCCATTCGAAAAGTATATAAACAAACATTCAAACTCAAAGGGAGAATCTTCAAAACGTGTTCAAACATGCGTGTTCAGACAAGAAACAAGGAAACAAGTAGTAGTATCAGTAGTAGTAGAAGCTTATAAGTGGAATTCTTCCTTAAATCTATAATTACGTGTCTTTAAATATGTTAAATATAGGACGTCTCAAATTTATGTGTGTGGTGTTTCTTAATGTATAAATAAAACTGTGAGTACTTCAACCTTTCCCCAAATATCTCAGATTAACCACATCCAGTTACAGTCTGATTGCCCACCCTGTACACTGCAAAATAATTTAAATATCCATAGTTTGATTATGTCAAGAACATTCAACTATGAAAATTATGTGCACATAATTTCTACTTATTTAACATCATCAATACACATCCATTAATATACACTGAAGTGACAAAAGTCATGGGATACCTCTTAATATCGTGTCGGCCCTCCTTTCGTCCGGCGAAGTGCAGCAACTCGACGTGGCATGGACTCAACAAGTCGTTGGAAGTCTTCTGCAGGAATATTGAGCCATGCTGTCTCGATAGACGTCCATAATTGTGAAAGCGTTGATGATGCAGGATTTTGGGCACGAACAGACCTCTCGATGATGTCCCATAAATGCTCGATGGGATTCATGTCGGGCGATCTAGGTGGCCAGATCATTCGTTGGAATTCTCCAGAATGTTCTTCAAACCAATCGCGAACAGTTGTGGCCCGGTGACATGGCACATTGTCATCCATAAAAATCCCATCGTTGTTTGGGTACATGAAGTCCATGAAGGGCTGCAAGTGATCTCCAAGTAGCTGAACATAAGCATTTCCAGTCAATGTTCGGTCCAGTCGCACCAGAGGACCAAGTACATGCCATGAAAAAACAGCCCACACCATTACGGAGCCACCACCAGCTTGAACAGTGCCTTGCTGACAGTTTGGGTCCATGGCTTCGTGGGGTCTGGGCCACACTCGAACCCTACCATCAGCTCTTACCAACTGAAATCGTGACTCATCGGACCAGGCCACGGTTTTCCATTCATCTAGGTACCAACCGATATGCTCACGTGCCCACGAGAGTCGCTGCAAGCGATGCCGTTCTGTCAGTAAAGGCACTCGAGTCGGTCTTCTGCTGGAATAGCCCAAGAAAGCCAAATTTCTCCGCACAGTTCTAACAGACAAGTCCCTTGTACGTCCCACATTGATTTCTGCGGTTATTTGACGCAGTGTTGCTTGTCTGTTAGAATTTACGACTCTTTGCAGACGTCGCCGGTCTCGGTCGTTAAGTGCAGGCGGTCGACCACTGCGCTGTCCATGGTGGGATGTTATGCCTGAAATTTCATACTATCGGCACACTCTTGACACAGTGGATCTGGGAATGTTGAATTCCCTAACGATTTCCGAAATGGCATGACCCATGCGTCTAGCTCCAACTAACATTCCGCGTTCAAAGTCTGTTAATTCCCGTCGTGCGGTCCTCATCACGTCAAAACCTCTTCACATGAATAACTTGAACAGAAATGAAAGCTCTGCGAAAGCACTGCGCATTTATACCTGTTCTAGGCGATGCTACTGCCATCTGAAAATTTGCATATTGCTATCCTATGACTTTTGTCACTTCAGTGTATATTCGCAGAGCTAACTCAACTTATTAGGTAAATATATAAATGTAATATATATATGTAAATATGTAATATATATAATATGCATAATATATGTGTATATATATATATATGTAAATATATATTTATAAAAGTAGAAGCTTAGAACTGGAATTCTTCCTTGGATCTATAATTAAATGTCTTTAAAAGTGTTAAATATAGTATGTCTCTAATTTATGTGTGTGGTGTCCTAAATGTACATTAATATATACTTGCATTACTAACACAAATTATTAGGTGTGAAAATATTTTTTGTGCATTATGTTTTCCATATTGGAAAACATTAAAAAAAAACTTGTTTCTTTCGTAGGAAAGGCCACGGCAGTTAAAAAATTACCTTTCTGGTACCTTATTTATTGATTATTTGAATAGACTCATCCAATAAAAGTGATCCTCCATGTCCAATTTATTTCTTATTCATATCATTACCTCAAGTCTTAAGTGGTCTCCATTGAAGAGCAACAGAACCATTCTTGTGTCCGGGCAACGCCCAATTACGCTATTCTGTCATCTAATGAAGGGGTGAAAGATTTTCTACTCGACCAAGATTTCCACGATTGTTGAAGGAGACATCAATTCAGGGGATTAGTCGAATGAGTGGTGCCACTTTTGAATTCGAGAGGATCTCCAAACTGGGTTTCGTTCAATGGCTCAAAAAGTGCCAGTGTTTCTTTTTTTAAATACTACATATGTATTTAAGTGCGTTACGTAATGACTCAATGTTCACGTCTTTTATAAATTATATTACATTTATTATTGAAGCAAAAAAATCAGATTTTGAAAAAAAATTATTGTTGTTATTTAAATGACTAAATTAATATTGTTATTATAATTGTTGTTGGTTTTTTTTTTTATTGAAGTGACATTCCGGAACCTATTTTTATACTTTATGAAAAAGTAAATAATAAAAGAACTATTCGAGAAGTAAATAAAGAAACATATTTAAAATAAAAGGGGGAATCTACAAAACGTGTTCAGACAAGAAACAAGAAAACAAGTAGTAGTAGTAGAAGCTTAGAAGTGTAATTGTTCCTTGGATCTATAAGTGCTACAGTTCTATAAGTACATGTTTATAAATGTGTAAAATATAGTACGTCTCAAATAAAATAAAAGTATAAGAGATAAGTATAGAGTATAAATAAAACTGTGAGTTCTTCAACCTGTGCCTCAAATATCTCAATCTGACCGCATCCAGTTACAGTTACTTGCCCACCCTGCACACTACAAAATAATTGAAATATCCATAGTTTGACACAGTTCGACCACATCCATATTCATACATTCAACTACGAAAGTTATGTGCAAACAATTTCTACTTGCTTAACATCATCGATGCACCTCCTTTAATGTATATTTGCAGCGCTAATACAAATTATTACCTGTCAATATATCAAAATATATAAATGATAATATTTTGTTATTTAATAACGAATTATTTGTGCATTAAGTTTTCCATATTACGAAACATTATTTCGAAAAACATGTTTCTTTTGAAGCAAATGTCATGGCAATTTCAAAAATTACGTTTCTAGTACCTTTATTTATTGATGATTTGAATAGACTCATCCAATAAAAGTGATCCTCCATTTCCAATTTATTTCTTTTTCATATCATCACCCCAAGTCTTAAGTGGTCTTCAATGAAGGGCAACAGAACCATTCTTGTGTCTGGGCAACGCCCAATTACGCTCTTCTGTCATCTAATGAAGGGGTGAAAGATATTCTACTCGACCAGGATTGCCACAATTGTTGAAGGAGACATCAATTCAAGCGATAAGTCGAAGGAGTGGTGCCACTTTTGAATTCGAGAGCGTCTTCAAACTGGGTTTAGTTCAATTGTCCAAAAAGTGCCCAGTGTTCCTTTTTTCAAAACACATGTGTATATTAAAGTGCGTTACGTAATGACTCATTGTTCACGTCTTTTATAAATTATATTACATTCATTATTGAAGCAAAAATATCAGATTTTGAAAAAAATATTGTTCTTTTTTTTACTTGATTAAATTAGTATTTTTATTATCCTTTGTGTTTTTTTTTTTAATTCTAGTAACATACCGTTACGTACTTAATGGAAAAATAAATAATCCTAGTAATATTCGAAAAGTAAATAAAGAAACATATTTAAACTCAAAGGGAGACTTTACGAAGAATATTGTTGTTGTTGTTTCTTATCCCACTTGGCTGTCCAAGCCCACGAGCCCATACGTGCTCATGATTGAAAGGGAAGGAAGCAGCTTGTGTTGTGATGGAGCACCCGTAGGTAGAAGCCTGACTTTTGCTCCGTGACGCTCTTACAGTCATAGGAGACCGGGACCTACGGCTTAAAGTGGATTCCGAACCACTACAAACATCCATGGCACCGCCGGGATTCGAACCCGAAACCTGTGGCACCGAGTGTCAGAGCGCTAGACACTCGGCCATTCAGGTCCCAAGTTTGCCAACGGCACGCGGTGTTCCCAAGTGGTCACCCACCCAAGTACTGACCGCGCCCAATGATGCTTGACTTCGGTGATCGAACGAGAACCGGTATATTCAGCATGGTACGGCCGTTGGCTACGAAGAATATAGAGAGAGTGTTCAGATATCAGAAAAATTATTGTTTTTTTTAATTGCCTAAATTTGCATTGTTATTTTCATTTGTTGTTGTTTTTAGTTCAAGGAACATTCCGAAACTTACTTTTATACTTTATGAAAAAGTAAATAATCATAGAACTATTAAAAATGCTACTTGCTACTTGTGCTATATCATAATTGCTAGTTGCCTAACATCGTAAATGTACCTTAATATATACTCGCATCACTAACACAAATTATTAGGTGTGAAAATATATAAATAATAATTTTTTTTACTACTAACATTGAATCATGAATTTTTTTGTGCATTATGTTTTCCGCACTTGAAAACATTTAAAAAAAAAAACTTGTTTCTTTCGAAGCAAATGTCACGGCATTAACAAAAATTACCTTTCTGGTACCTTATTTATTGATTATTTGAATCGACTCATCCAATAAAATGATCCTCCATGTCCAATTTATTTCTTATTCATATCATTACCTCAAGTCTTAAGTGGTCTCCATTGAAGAGCAACAGAACCATTCTTGTGTCCGGGCAAAGCCCAATTACGCTCTTCTGTCATCTAATGAAGGGGTGAAAGATTTTCTACTCGACCAAGTTTTCCACGATTGTTGAAGGAGATATCAATTCAAGAGATTAGTCGAAGAAGTGGTGCCACTTTTCAATTGTAGAGGAACTTCAAACTGGGTTTAGTTCAATGGCTCAAAAATTGGCCAGTGTTCATCTTTTTAAAGTGCATGTGTATATTAAAGTGCGTTACGTAATGAATCATTGATCACGTCTTTTATAAACTGTATTACATTTAATATTGAAGTAAAAAGAATCAGATTTTGAAAAAAAATATTGTTGTTTTTTAATTGACTAAATTAATATGGTTATTATAATTGTTATTTTTTTTAATTTAAGTGACATTCCGGAACCTATTTTTATACTTTATGTAAAAGTAAATAATCGTAGAACCATTCGAAAAGTAAATAAAGAAACATATTCAAACTCAAAGGGAGAATCTACAAAACGAGTTTAAACATGCGTGTTCAGACAAGCAGCAAGAAAAGAAGTAGTAGTAGTAGTAGTAGAAGAAGAAGCTTAGAAGTGGAATTTTTCCTTGGATCTATAATTACATGTTTATAAATGTGTTAAATATAGTACGCCTCAAATTTATGTGTGTGGTGTTTCTGAGAGTATAAATAAAACTGTGAGTTCTTCAACATTGCCCCAAATATATCAGACTAATCACATCCAGTTACAGTCTGGTTGTCCATCCTGCATACTATAAAATAATTTAAATATCCATAGTTTGATTATGACAAGAACATTCAACTATGAAAGTTATGAGCACAAAATTTCTACTTACTTAACATCATTAGGTGATAATACATCAAAATATATAAATGATACTAATGTATTGATTGTTCATTATGTTTTCAATATAAAACATTTTTCAGAAATACTTATTTCTTTCGAAGTAAATGCCACAGCCATTTCAAAAATTACATTTCTAGTACCTTGTTTATCGATTATTTGAATAGACTCATCCAATAAAAGTGATCCTCCATGTCCAATTTATTTATTTCTCATATCATTACCCCAGTCTTAAGTGGTCTCCATTGAAGAGCAACAGAACGATTCTTGTGTCTGGGCAACGACCAATTACGTTCTTCTGTCATCTAATGAAGGGGTGAAAGAGTTTCTACTCGACCAGGATTTCCACAATTGTTGAAGGAGACATCAATTCAAACGATTAGTCGAAGGACGGGTGCCACTTTTGAATTCGAGAGCTTCTTCAAACTGGGTTTAGTTCAATGGCCCAAAAAGTGACAGTGTTGCTTTTTTCAAAACACTTGTGCGCGACGTAATGAGTCATTGTTCTTGTGTTTTATAAATTATGCTGCATTTATTATTGAAGCAAAAAAAAAAATACATTTTGAAAATTTTTGTTTTTATTAATTGACTAAATTAATATTGTTATTTTCCTTTTTAGTTTTTATTTTTTAATTTTATGAAGCATTCCGGAACTTACTTTATGAAAAAGTAAATAATCATAGAATAATTCGAAAAATAAATATAGAAACATATTTAAACTCAAAGGGAGACTTTACAAAGAATATACAAAGCGTGTTCAGATATCAGAAAACTGATTGCTGTTTTAACTGGCTAAATTTGTATTGTTATTATCCTTTATTGTTGTATTTTAATTCTAGGAACATTCCAGAACTTACATTCTAAAACTTGCTTTTATACTTTTTGAAAAAAGTAAATAATCATAGAACCATTCGGAAAGTAAATAAAGAAACATATTCAAACACGAAGGAAAAATCTATAAAGAATATACAAAGGGTGTTTAGAGACATCAAAAAATAATTGAATTTTTTTAATTTAATAAATTAGCAGATTATAATTTGCTGCTGGTTTTTTAATTCAAGGAACATTCCGGAAAATAGTTTCATACTTTATGAAAAAGTAAATAATCATAGAAAAAATTCGTAAAGTAAATAAATAAATATATTTAAATTCGTAGGAAACATGTATATTCATCATACATTTATCATATATTAAGTATCATATATTTATCATATATCAGAAAAGTATCATATTTTTGTTACACATATAATATGATAATATATGACGATGACATACACCATGTGCCATTATTACGTATTTGGTTTACAATGACGTAAACTGATTTAATTTCCAAACGAATCACATTATATTTGTTACATCTTTTCAAACCTGTAAAAATAAAATGTTAATAAACTATGTATTATTATTCATCAGTGACTTTTGCTAAAATGTTTTAATTTCTATTTAAACTTTGCTTAAAGTAAGTAAAAAGTTTGCAAAAAAATTAATCTGTAAATGGATTTGAAATTTTAGAATTGTATGATTTCTAAAAATTATACAATTACAAAATGAAGTTTAGAATTTTTTTTGTATTTTCAAATGGTTTTCTTTATTACAAAGAATCGCGATAATATATATTTATACTCTTGGAAAAATAAATACAATCAAAAATAAACTAACGCTTTTAAAAATGGGTCATGTCAGGAGATTTTATACTTAGGGAATTTAAAAAAAAAACATAATTTTCTTTGTTGGTAATTTATTTTTCAACTTCATTTTAAAGAGAAGCAGATTGGTTGGTGGAAAAAATGCTTCTTTTTAAGTCCACAATATTCTTCATAAAATACAGAGTTTATTTTACTGAAAATCAAAGTAATTGAATGATTTTTATATCAGCATTTCAATAGTTTATATATAAATAATTTATATTCGTATTGGGAGACTACCAATTTAATTTAAACAAAAACGTATCATATAAAAAACATTTCTTAAATGAAGCCAAAGTTTATCTAACAGTAGCATTAAATTATAAAACTATATATAAATATACAAATATAAATAAAATATTTTTTCAGAAATACAAGTAAAAGTATCTATTAAAATTAGAGTCCGAAAAGTAAAATAAACCAAACTAAGTCCGAACATTTTCTACAACGAAAGAACTCTGACGATAAAAAAAATCCAGGAAACAAGACAGGGAAAAAAACAACTAAACCTTATTAACTTTCTCGAGAGTTTCAAAAATCTCTTTGTTCTTCATTGGACGAGATAGGAAAATATAATCACTTTTTACCCAATTTTTAAGATTAAAAAAAGTGTACAGGAAAAAAAAAAAAAAAAAACCGTAGTTCATCACTTGATCCAAGTGAATATATTGATAAAAATGGAAATTGCAAAAAGGGTCTTTGGTCAAAATGAAATTATTCCAAAAAGAATGAAAGTTTTCCTGTCTGTGTTTCCTTTAGTTTTATTTTTTTTATCTCATGCTCCATCGTTTTTTTTAATCTCTCTTCTAATAAAATTAACATCTGAAGTATCTTCAACAAACAAGACATAATAAAGCCACTGAAAAAAAATTTGAAATAAAAATCTCGATTCCAATTTATGTCAGTATCCTATTTTTCTTACTGACTTCTTATTTCCTGATCGTCTGAATGATTTAATTGTTTTCAATGCTTACATTAAAATACTGTTTTTCGATTGAATACTCATTCCACGAAAATATCAAATGGAAATGGAAGATAAATAATTCTCTAGTGTGTTCAATTTTTTTTCTTGAAATAACGCCTTTTCTTGGGAATTGAAACATATGATATATCCTGTGACGTATAGAAAAACTCATTTAATTTCCTTTTATTCAGTTACTTACATATCAAATAAAAATCTATACTTTGTTCTGGATATTATTAACAGAATAAATATTTTACCAATTCATATGATCCGTTCATACCCTTTAGTTATATTTTCTTGTATTTTAAATTTAATGGCACTGAATAAAAATTTATAATTTCTCTCATTAAGTTAGAACTTAATTTTTGTAGATAATTCTTTTGATAAATAATATTTTGAAGAGAAAAAGATTGGCTTGGTGGATAATTGATTTTTTTTTAAATCCTTAATATTCTTCATAAAAACAGTATAGTTTATTTTTTTTTAAAACCAAAGCAATTGAATGATTTCTATATTCGCATTTCAACAGTTTCTATAAAAATTATTTATATTCCTGTTGTGAGACTACCATTTAATTTAAATAAAAACGTACTATAAAAAAACAAATCTTAAATGAAGCAGAAGATTATCTAATAGTAACATTTAATTTTTGTCCAGTTTTGTGACATCTAAAAACAATATACAAATATAAATACAATGTTTTTTCAGAAATTAAAGTAAAGTATCAATTAAAATTAAGTCCGAAAACAAAAATAAACCAAATATAGTCCGAACATTTTCTACGACGAAAGAACTCTGACGATAAAAAAAAACAGGAAACAAGACAGGGAAAAAACAACTAAACCTTATTAACTTTCTCGAGAGTTTCAAAAATCTGTTTGTTCTTCAATGAACGAGGTAGGAAAATATAATCACTTTTTACCCAATTTTTAAGATTAAAAAAAGTGTACAGGAAAAAAAAAGAAAAAAAAACCCGTAGTTCATCACTCGATCCGCTGAATACATTGATAAAAATGAAAATTACAAAAAGGTCTTTGGACAAAGTGAAATTCCAAAAAGAATGAAAGTTTTCCTGTGTGTGTTTCCTTTACTTTAATTTTTTTTATCTCAGGCTTCATCGGTTTTTTTTTATGTCTCTCTTCTAATAAAATTAACATCTGAAGTATCTTCAACAAACAAGACATAATAAACATCTTAAAAAAAAAATTTGAAATAAAAATCTCGATTCCAATTTTTGTCAGGATCCTATTTTCTTTACTGACTTCTTATTTCCTGATCGTCTGAATGATTTAATTGTTTTTAATGCTGACATTAAAATACTGTTTTTCGTTTGAGTACTCATTCCAAACGTACATTATCAAATGGAAATTTAAGATAAATTATTCTCTGGCGTGTTTAATTTTTTTTTCTTAAAATAATGCCCTTTCATAGGAATTGAAACATATGATGAATCCTTTGATGTTATACAAAAACTCATTTAATTTCCCTTCATTGTGTTACTTACATATCAAATAAAAAACTATACTTTGTTCTTTATATTATTAACAGAATAAATATTTTATCATTTCATATTATCCATTCATACCCTTTGATTATATTTTCTTGTATTTTAAATTGAATGTCACTGAATAAAAATTTATAATTTCTTTCATTATGTTAGCACTTAATTTTTGTTGATAATTTTTGTTTTCAATTTAAAATAATATTTTGAAGAGAAGAAGATTGGTTCAGTGGATAAAAGATTTTTTTTTAATCCCAAATATTCTTCCCAAATAAAGTATAGGTTATTTTTTTTTAAACCTAAGCAATTGAATGATTTTTATATTCGCATTTCAACAATTTCCATATAAATTATTTATATTCCTGTTCATAGACTATCAATTTATTTTAAATAAAAATGTACCACTATAAAAACAAGTGTTATAATGAAGCAAAAAATTATGTAATAGTAGCAATAAAAATTAAGTTATAAAACTTATATTAACTTATATACTAGCTATATAACTTATATTATATTATATTGTTAACTATAAAAACTATATATTAATATACAAATATAAATACAATATTTTTTCAGAAATAAAACTAAAAGTATCAATTAAAATTAGAGACGGAAAACAAAAATAAACCAAACTTAGTCCGAACATTTTCCACTACGAAATTTCAGGAAACAAGACAGTGAGAAAACAACTAAACCTTATTAACTTTCTCGGGAGTTTCAAAAGTCTCTTTGTTCTTCATTGGAAGAGATAGGAAAATATAATCACTTTTTACCCAATTTTTAAGATTATAAAAAAAATGAGTGTATAGAAAAAAAAAACTAGTTCATCACTCGATCCGGTGAATATATTGATAAAAATGGAAATTGCAAAAAGGGTCTTTGGACAAAATGAAACTCCAAAAAGAATGAAACTTTTCCGGTCTGTGTTTCCTTTAGTTTTATTTTTTTTATCTCATTCTCCATCGTTTTTTTTATCTCTCTCTTCTAATAAAATTAACATCTGAAGTATCTTCAACAAACAAGACATAACAAAGCCACTGAAAAAAAAATTTGAAATAAAAATCTCGATTCCAATTTACGTAAGTATCCTATTTTTCTTACTGACTTCTTATTTTCTGATCGTCTGAAAGATTTAATTGTTTTTAATGCTTACATTAAAATACTGTTTTTTGTTTGAGTACTCATTCCATGAAAATATCAAATGGAAATGGAAGATAAATAATTCTCTAGTGCGTTTAAATTTTTTTTCTTAAAATAATGTCTTTTCATGGGAATTGAAACATATGATGTATCCATTGACGTTATAGAAAAACTCATTTAATTTCCCTTCATTCAGTTACTTACATATCAAATAAAAAGGTATGCTTTGTTGTGGATATTATTAACAGAATAAATATTTTTCCAGTTGATATGATCCATTCATACCCTTTAGTTATATCTTCTTGTATTTTAAATTGAATGTCACTGAATAAAAATTTGTAATTTCTTTCATTAAGTTAGAACTTAATTTTTGTTGATAATTTTTTTTTCAATTTAAAATAATATTCTGAAGTGAAGAAGATTGGTTCGGTGGATAAATGATTTTTTTTTAAATCCACAATATTCTTCATAAAAAAAGTATAGTTTATTTTTTTTAAAAACCAAAGCAGTTTAATGATTTCTATATTCGAATTTCAACAGTTTCTATAAAAATTATTTATATTCCTGTTGTGAAACTACCATTTAATTTAAATAAAAACGTAATATAAAAAAACAAATCTTAAATGAAGCAGAAGATTATCATTAACATTTAATAGTAACATTTATAGTAACATTTAATTTTTGTCCAGTTTTGTGACATCTAAAAACAGTATACAAATATAAATACAAAGTTTTTTCAAAAATTAAAGTAAAAGTATCAATTAAAATTAAGTCCGAAAACAAAAATAAACCGAACTTAGTCCGAACATTTTCTACAACGAAAGAACTCTGACGATAAAAAAATCCAGGAAACAAGACAGGGAAAAAAACAACTAAACCTTATTAACTTTCTCGAGAGTTCCAAAAATCTCTTTGTTCTTCATTGGACGAGATAGGAAAATATAATCACTTTTTACCCAATTTTTAAGATTAAAAAATGTGCACAGGAAAAAAAAAAAAAAAAAAACCGTAGTTCATCACTCGATCCAGTGAATATATTGATAAAAAATGGAAATTGCAAAAAGGGTCTTTGGACAAAATGAAATTCCAAAAAGAATGAAAGTCTTCCTGTCTGTGTTTCCTTTAGTTTTATTTTTTTTATCTCCTGCTTCATCGGGTTTTTTTTCTCTTCTTCTAATAAAATTAACATCTGAAGTATCTTCAACAAACAAGACATAATAAAGCCACGGAAAAAAAATTTGAAATAAAAATCTCGATTCCAATTTATGTCAGTATCCTATTTTTCTTACTGACTTCTTATTTCCTGATCGTCTGAATGATTTAATTGTTTTTAATGCTTACATTAAAATACTATTTTTCGTTTGAGTACTCATTCCATGAAAATATCAAATGGAAATGGAAGATAAATAATTCTGTTTTTTTCTTGGGTATTGAAACATATGATGTATCCTTTGACGTTATAGAAAAACTCATTTAATTTCCTTTCGTTCAGTTACTTCCATATCACATAAAAAAGCTATACTTTGTTCTTGATATTATTAACAGAATAAATATTTTACCATTTGATAAGATCCATTCATACCTTTTAGTTATATTTTCTTGCATTTTAAATTTAATGTTACTGAATAAAAACTTATAATTTCTTTTCATTAAGTTAAAACTTATTTTTGACTTTTTAACAACAGTTTTGTTTACATAACTAAAAAAAAAAAAAAAAAAAAAATTATTCCTTTTTTGCTTCATAGTATTATTTTAACAGCTTTTATTGTTTAGTTATAATTGCATGTAAAAGATAAACTTTAGAAGAATATTTTTTTTAAATTTTCATGCTATACAGTAAAACAAACGTTTCGACAAATAATATGTTCATTCCACCTAAATAAAGTTTTTTATTTGAATATCTTTTTTATTTTTAAGAAAAACCGTTGCTGTATTAAGCGATTTTACTTTAGAAGTATTAAAAACTATTCGCTTTTTGGGTAATTTTTAGAAACTTTTATTATTCTATTCGCTAATGATTGCTGGCAATCTAATTCATAATATTGCTAATTTTTTAATTAGATACATACTATAGCTTTGCAAATCATTTGCAATATGGAATAAAATATTAATCCCCAGAAAATACAAAAACATGTCTTTCACACCAAAGCTTCTATTTTTGCATGAGAAGAATAAAGTTAAAGGTTGCAATGAATGTTTAATTTCAAATAGTTCAAATTTATTTCTTTGAAAATAAAATAATTCTTTTATAGTTAAAAATTGATAAATACGATTTCTCAAATAATATTTATGATTAATTGTAAAATATACAATAGAACCTCTTTAAGTCGAACCTCGATAAGTCGAAAACCTCCAAAACTCGAAAAAATATTTGTTACCATCCCTTCAAGCCCCAAAACCTCCATTACTCGAAATTTCTACCTTCTATATGTCGAAATAATTAGTCAATCACCACAAGCCATTTTGGTATATATTTTCCCTCCGTAACTCGAAAAAGAAACATTGCACCTCTGTATCTCGAACATTAGCAATGTTTGATTTTACAACCTTTACAACTCGATCATTTGAAACTTACCTCTATAGCTCGAAGAAAAATAAGTTACCGACTTTATAGATTTGCCGACACTGCACGTCATTGTTTCTTTGAAAACAATGTACGAGTATATAGTAAATAGAATAACCGATTCTATGAAATATTCTTATTATAATTCTTATTATTGCTATAGATTTCATTTGAATTCTAACAAATAAACATGTTTATCACCTCTGTAACTTGAATGTTTATTTATTTTACCTCTCTAACTCAAAATAAGTGACATGTCGAACCTCTACATGTCGAATATTTCCTTACAAAATCCGCGTAAGTCGAAATCCTCCATATGTCGAAAACTCTATATCTCGAATTATTTGGCGTCTCCCTTGAAGTTCGACTTACAGAGGTGCTACTGTAATAAAGTAAAGGTCTTAAAATTAAAAATATTATTTAAGTATTTGCATAAATTCGAACAGTAAAAATCAATATAAATATTAATATTTTATTAATACTTTTATTTATTTAGTAATGTAATATTTTTTTTATCTAGAATATCTGCATATAATTTTATTTTATTTATTTTAAGTCATGTTTAAAACAACAATTGAATGCAGATATCCAATATTTAGATAAGCATCTTTATAGATTGAAATGTTCATGCAAATTAAAAAAAAAAAAAAGAAACGCAACATAAGAAAGAGGTCTACGATATTAACAAATAATGTGTTATTTTTCCCCATTCAAAAGAAGCCATGAATGTTAAAGATATGTATGCAATTCATATTCGCAAAATCGGTCTTTCTGAAGCACTGCTTTTTGCTGTTTATTCAGTAAAATCGATTTCTTGAAATGAAAGCGCGCTTTGCAGCAAACAAGCGCCGAAGAAGTTATGAGAAAACAAACTGGAGGGGAATCTTGATACGGTGAAAGGTTCAGAAATCATTTAATAGAGGCATGTGATTTGATAGGATTTTGAACAATTCGGAATTTTATTTTATGGTTTTTGATATCTTAAACAAGTAATATAAAAAAAAAAATGTAAAGTCAATTCCTACTTTTTTTCATATATTACAGAAGTACTTTATAAATAATTTTCATTCATTTTTTTAAGTTTATCTGGTGCCATCTATTGGTAGATATATGCAACTTAAATCTAAAAAATACTAAAATTAATTAATTAAATGAATATTTAAAAAACCGTATTAACAATATCTGTATGTATTGAAAAAACTGTATTAACATCAAGTGTCATCCACTACAAGTTAAAAAAAATGTATTTGTACTTCAGTGGATGATTTAAAAATATTTTATTAACCACTGAAAATTTGAACAAGATATATGTAGGGAGAGTGTGAGCTAATAGAAGGAATTGAAAAAGAGTGAAAATATATTTATTTTCACACAGAAAATATTTATGTAATTCACAGAAAATATTTATGTAAAAATAGAATGGATTTTTAAAGTCAGATTAGAGATATAGGATTTCAATTAATGTTTAAATACAATCAATCCGTTTTTTCAATTCCTACCATTAGTTCACACTCTCCCTATATATATCTTGTTCAAATTTTCAATCATTAATAAAATACAATTTATTCATCCACTCAAGTTCAAATACATTTTTTTTTAACTTTTAATGAATGACACTTGATGTTAATACAGTTTTTTTATAATATTAATTTATTAATTAAAGTTAATTAATTAATTTTAGTTTTTCTTTAGATTTAAGTTGTATATATCTACCAATAGATGGCGCCAGATAAACTTAACAAAATTAATGAAAATTATTTATAAAGGACTTTCTGCAATACAGTGAAACAAAGTAGGAATTGACTTTAAATTTTTTTTTTTATATTACTTGTTTTAAATATAGAAACGTGAATAATGTCCTTTTTATTCTTTACTTTTTAAGTATATTTTAGGATAGTTATGCTATTGAAATAAATATCTATCCATACTTTTCAAATAAAATTTAAATATTTATTTACAAGAAAAATTAAGTTACATTGTTTATATAATATATCGTATTTATAATTTATAATTTTTTACTTTGAAAGAAATTGTCTATTTATTTTATTAGCAGGGATGCACAATCAGCGTCGTTAAGGACATCATTGATAAATTTTACTTTGATGATATACGATAAACATTTCAGCAAAAAGATTCTTAGTTAAAATTTAAAGACATAGAGTATAGACATTTTGAATAAGTACCTCAAATCAAATGTCAAATTGTTGTTTGGGAGCTTTTTAAGTTTTCTCTCATAATAATGGAAACACCCTAGAGTTATTAAGAATTCTTTTCTAATAGGACAGTCTTTGGCATGTAATATAGCTTGGATTAGCCTGGGAATCGAATAATACAAGTGCTTAATAGTGTCTAGAGGAATATTGCACCATTTTCATGGAAATATTGAAAACATTCAGCTTGAAATGCAAGTGGAGGATATCTATTCAACTTGATCACTCTTGAATAGACAATAAGGGTTTAATGATATTGAAATCGGGGGACTGAGCAGGCCAAGAAAAATGTTTGACTTCATTCATCAAACCATGATTGGACAGGTCGTACAGCATAAATAGGAGCATTATCCTCCTGGAGAATACCAGATCTTGCAAGTAACTAGATTGCATAATAGAATGAGCATAGTTAGCTAAAACCTTTCTATACTTCTCCCCATCTCTCCTACCTTTCACGATTACGATTGGGCCAGCAGAAAACTACAACCTGGCTGCCCATAACATGATAGATCCACCTCCATGCTTGACAGTTGGAAAAAGACAATCACGCTCATACGCTTGTGCAGGTGTCATCCAAACGTGCACCCGTCACGATGTCAAAGAAAAACTGTGTTAAGGGAAAGTGTGAAAGATGATTCGTCTGAGCCTATAACTGTCTTCCACTTATTAAGCGACCAGGTTGTGTGGTTGTGGCACCACTGTAGACACGTTTGGCACCAACAGATGTGATAAGTAGCTTGGGAATTGTGGTCCTACCTCTATATGAAGAACTAAAGACGAACTTTTTATATTAATAATTTTATTTTCAAATTAAATAATGCATTATAATGAATCGTATAATGATACAAAAATGTCCAATTAATTTTTCCTCGCTGTTATTACTATTCGTTCTTATATCACAATTCATTTTCTTTCTTTTATGTAATATTTTTAAGTACTTACTGCCATATAAATTAAAGCTTTCAAATTTCAAAAGGAACCTTACCTTTCGTATACCTAACCTTACCTTTCAAGGATTCTTTATTTCAAAAGTTGTTTTTTTTTCTTACCATTTAAAGATTGAAAAAGCATTTGGTTTGTATGAATTACAATAAATAACTTATATAAAATTTTCCGAAATAATTAAACGCCGCCGTAAGTATGTATATTATAAAATAAAATACTTTAAAATTAAATTCCTGATTAATATGTGTTAAAAAAATAAGAATTAGAGAATAAAATTAACAGCTCAGTGCATCAAGAATCACAAGCATAAAATGAATAACTGCATTGCACTAAGCTATATTCAATAACATAATTTAGTAATTAAATTTCCAGAAATATTTTATCATATTGTACAGAAAGCATGACAACATTTTCAGCCTTTGACGCATTAAAAAAAATTGATAATTGGTTTCATTTAGTAAAAGAGGAACAGACATGTCTAGTCTGTGACAAAATCGGAAAAAAATTAGCATAAATAACACATTATAGTCTGCATCTCCAGATTCTATTGTAGATGAAAATGCAGATTATTTTTCACTTCTTTTCTTATTTAAATGATATAAATATTACTTTTAAAGTAAATGATTTATACATATATTTTTTTAAAAAAATTCAAACATAAACTTTTTCGATATGAAGAATTTGGCTGCAAACACAGTAGTATAAAATCGTTAAAGAAAAGCTGTTAGTGCAAATGTTTATTCCTTGCTTTGAAATCCAAACGCTGCTGCAAGTAAAAACACAATAAAAGAAAAGCGATGAAAGTAAAGTGAATAATGATAGCAGTAAAAGGCAGCTTTTTGAGACAATAGGTGCTGAAGTCAGTCTGGAGAGATGCAACTAATGACTTTCCACCAATGAGGAGAGCAGAAATTAATTTTGCTCGAACATACCAGTGCCACTTGTCTTTTGAATCCGGAGCTTGTTTCTTGTCCAGCACTTCGGTGTTTAAATCATTAAGCTTCGAGGAGAGTAATGGGGGAGGGCATGTTTGGGGGGTATAATGAGCCCTATTTGAGAAGATTCTTTGGTTCTAATAAAGACGGCGATAACAAGGATGTCGTCGCAAAAAGAAGAAAAATATTTCTGGAGCACAAAAGAAACGCCTGGGTGGTGAAATGGAAGAAACAAAAGCCAAATGCTGTCAAGCTTGACAGTTTTAATGAAAATGGTTTTCAAAGGAATTGAATAGAGAGAGAGAGAAAGAAAAAAAACGAATTGCAGAAGTATTCGTGTGTTGCAAACAGTTATGTCTCATTAGTTATTTATGGTGACATCTGAATAAAATTGGCTTTAAAACTTATGGGAATGTAATGTATATATATTTTTTTTAATTAAATGCAGTGTTTATTTTTTTTACGAATAAGATGTTTTGGAATAGAAAAATTAAATATAATTATAAATAATTTTGGAGAAACAATTATTCGTGAAAATCAATAAATATTTTTCCATAGTTTTTGTAACAACATAGTAAGGTTTCTAAATCTAAGTAATCTTCAAATTTAAAACACAACAGAAAAAATTGTCAACACACCAGGCATCTTCTTCCATGAGAGTAACGTTTGTGGTTTCATAAGCAGAGCCGTAACTGATTTGCAAAGATAGAGTGAACGAATCAGTTCGTTAGGATTATTTTAGACGAAACTTGTTAAAAATGTGAAGGTTTGTGTTGTCCATCAAATGTGAAGGTTGGAAAGTGTCCTGCACCATCATCGAAGGCAGAAACGACCATTTTGAAACTAATTTTATGATGATTTAGTTTCGTATTGTACAGAAAGCATGGCAAAATTTTCAGCTTTTGCAGCATTTAAAATATGATAACTGCTTTCATTTAATAAAAGTGGAACAGACATATCAAGTCTGTGACAAAATTGGAAATTAATTGGCATAAAACAACATAAATAACACATCGAAATAATCTCAAACATCCCATAACTCACATTTCGCCTGCATCTCCAGATTCTATTGTAGATAAAAATGCAAATTATTTTTCATCCCTTTTCTTATTTAAATGATATAAATATTATTCATTAAATGAATTATTTTATATATATTTAAAAAAAAGTCAAACATAAATTTTTTCGATTTGAAGGTTTTGGCTGCAAACAGAGTAGTATAAAATCGTTAAAGAAAAGCTGTGAGTGCAAATGTTTATTCCAAGCTTTGAAATCCAAACGCTGCTGCAAGTAAGTAAAACGCAATAAAAGAAAAGCGATAAAAGTAAAGTGAATAATGATAGCAGTAAAA